>JANHFO010006482.1:47879-61115 GCA_032468095.1 Pareas carinatus | reverse complement strand
ATTGCAAATAAAAATTAAAAATAGTAAACCACACTCAAGCCTCAGTTGATGCTGACCATGTCTCTTAAGTGTTTGGTGCAGATGTTGCCTACTATTATTTCAAAAACTTTAATTGTAGTTGGAAATGAATGAAATTCTACCAGATCCTCCTTCAAGTTCTTTCATCTTTAAAATTTTACTTTTCGCTATTATAAATTAATTAGCACTGATTTTTTATGTGTATGCTTCATTGATGCCTTATTAAAAATAAACCAGAAGGAATAGCCCCCTACTTTGTCACTACAATCCTAACTTAATGAATCTAATTGGGATTGGCAACTGCAGTGCTAAGCAAAGTAGTCACTAAGTGGGAGATCATGTGATACAACGGTGCTTTCCAACTAGAAAGAGACAAAACTCTTGATGTGTAGGAGAACTAGCACACACACAAACAGCAGAGAAATTAAAGAGTACTTGGTGCAAATAAAGCTGCAGGCACAAGTGCGTGTGGTCGCTCGCTCCTTGCGCAGAACTGTCTCCTCTCTTCAACCCCATCCATGGCAGCAGCCCACAAAACTGGAAAGAAAAACTCTGTAAGCTATTTGCATACCATGCCCACTGCTCCAGTCCTGAGCTCCTGGCATGATCTAATTGGTTTTTATATGTAGAAAAGCAAACATCTCTTGCAATCCCATCCTCTCCAATCGCTGTAGAAAAGGGGGAAAAACACAGGGCAGCCACAGGCACAGGGCAACCGTATATTGACTGTAAATGTAAATTAGTTGTAAAGTTATTTTGTCAGCAACATCAGAACTTTGAACAGTTGCTAACTAAATGGTCAGTAACAAAGGACTACCTGTACTTTGGATTATAGTATTGCCATGAAGTGGAGTATGGAAGTGCAAAACAATTGAAACTGAATAGTGTCCAAACGTCTGGACAAATGTAGAGTTTAGCATAGAAAGCACTGTTTTAAATTAAATCTCTGTTTTAAGTTCCAGACCCTGTTAAATTTGAAAGCAGTGTTTTGCACACTGGGACAGTGTTCTCCACCACAAACCTCTAGTAGTCACAATTTATGTAGCATAATAAATTATCCTTTATTATGTAATTGTCTTTTTTGTAATATCATGAAAAGCTCAAATTTGTACGTGTATGCGTGTTTAATTAATGCAGCTCTTGTATCAATTTTCAGTGGGTACTTACAAACTTGAAATTATATTGAAAGGGTATCTAATGTTAATTTTTACCACTGTTCCTGCCTCCTTATTGAATCCCTAGAGGTGTTTGAAAGACGCCTTGATCTTTGTTTCAGGTTGCAGGTCTTCCAGTCAAAACAAGGAAAGTTGTTTCCGCAGGCCTCTTCGTGCTACCACATTGGATAGCAATGTGAGTAAGAATGGACATGTTGAATTTCATCAGCACCTGTCTTCTTTCAGGTGAGTTTGATTAGTTTTGTCATTTTACTGTTGCAGAAATTATAGAAGTAAACTGCAAGCATAATTATTTACTGTTTTTGAAGAACTTGCATTTATTGATATCATCTCTGTTTCACCCTAAAGGGATTTCATGAGATAGTGTTCTTCCTTGTGCTATTGCTTGCAATTTAGGAGTGAAGACAATGTTTCTACCAAGTTACCATGATACTAGCTGCATTCTAAAGAGAGTAATCACCAGCATTCTAAGAGCAAGGGAAGAACATTAATGGATCTTGGGAGATGACAAATGTATTAACTGAGGAAATTATCCTACTAGCATCTTTGTTGCTATTTTATCCTGGAGAAGAGTAGAATTCATGAAATTAAGATTTTTTTTTAAATTATATCCCCTGCCTTTCTATAGCAAAGACTAGAGTGCTTTCTCCTCTCCCTTGGTTTGGTGGAAGCAAGTACCATATATCACATTCCCTCTGTTCTTATGAGAAAGAGGGAGTGTTCTTGTTTTAGCTCATTCTTTGAGAAAAAAAGATATGCTTAGTAGGTCTACATGAAGTGTAATATTATGACTATTAAGGAAGTACCTATGCTGTTTCATGCTGTGGATCTGGAAAGGGTACTATAGGGGACTTTTTGGTTTGGCTATTTATAGCCAAGATGCATTGGATATCTGGCAGTGAAAATGCCAATTCATATTCTGTGTTCATGAAGTCTTGGAACTGGAGATGTGATAGGAATTATTATCTTGCTTAGAACTATGGCTTCAAAATGAAAAGGACTGAATGACAGGACATTCTCAATGACAAGAGGGGAAAAAATCTAATTGATTTTCTCTCTCTCTCAGTCTCAAAGTTGTTTTTGTTTTATGACAAATATAGGTTTATTAGAGTTTCTGTTTTTATTTTAATGTTTAATATGCTTCCATTAGAGATTCTCAGTGGTCACCATCTTATAAAACCTCTTGCCAGTTGGAGGCCAGATGTCTGAAGTATAAAGAAGCAGGGAATAAAGCAGAAGGAAGTGGTATGATCTATGATAAAGGAGAGCCAGATTTGCATGGCAAAGATTTGAAAAGCTCGTCTTCTACAGATGAAACTGTTGTTCGCTATTTGAATGATCATCCAGCAATTAATGCTTTGCAAAGTTCAGATGTAATGAATCCTACAAAATTAGAAGAAGAAAGTGAAGAATGTAGAAGAGACGAGTATACGAAATCATCTACAAGTTCAATAATCCAAAATGAACTAAAAGAATTACAATTGGTAGAATCTTCAGCTTCTTCTGCCAGTACCTCAAGTGCCCATAGATTAGATATTTTAAAGCAACATCAGCATGATGCTAAACTGGAAAAACTGAAAGAACGAATTAGAAAACAATGGGAATGTCCAGAAGAACTGCCTATCAGAGGACATGATCCTGAATATTCTGATCATCCTATAACCGTTATAGCTGCTGAAAATACAGTGACTCCTAAAGTCAGAAAAGTGGCAACAGCACCAATGGCTCCTTCCTATAAAGGTACATAGTTTCTAAATAAAATGCATATGTTGGGGGGGGGAATCTCTGGGTTGTGTAATAAAGGCTAAGATTTCCATTGTTCCTTTCTTGGGTTTGATTAAAAACCCACCTAACATTAGTTCAAAAATTAAAATTTTTAATTTTTTTCTTCACCTTCCAAACTTTACTCTGTTGACTATCATGTTTTCTCTTCTTTTTTGCCAATTGTATATTGCAATGAACTCGTTGTGGATATTATTTGTTTTTAAATTATATGTAGGATTTTTTATGTATACTATTTCACCTAGAAAACTATTTTTCTGAACTGGTAGCTGAACATGGAACTGGTAACAAATAATTGGCTACAAATGGACCACAGATGTACAATATAGTGCTTGTACTCTAATGGTTTTATAAGGATTTGTTAATGGTATGCATAAAGAGTTGGAAATTTTTACCTCATTTGTCTTCCTTTGTGATTAACTTTGTATTTAATATTGAATGTTTAGGTAGAAACTTCTCAGCTACTTCCATGTAATAGAGACTAATATATCAGATGCCCAAAATATGACTATCTTTCTCAATAGAATGTCATGAGTATTTTAATCTGCTCAAGTTAATTGTCCTGTTCTTTTAGGTTTCAATCCTTCAGAAGCCAAGATTCGTACTCCTGATGGAAAGATATGGTGTGAAGAGGAATTTCTGAACCTTAGTAGAGAGTTATGTCAAGATTTAGAATTCCAGTTAGCAGGTAAATAGCCAGAGTAATTTTATGAATATTTACATGAAAAACAGTAATATATCTAACCTCCTTAACCCATAAGCCTGTAATTACCTTGAAGCCCTGTTTATCAGGCTTTCTGTAAATTTAAAGAAAAAAATAAAATTGGTAACTTAATTCATACCTTGTTTCAATAAGTTCTGATTTGAAAGTTAACAATAGTTGCTATAACATCCTGCTGTAGTTTCAATAGGAGTTTCCTTGATATATTAATGGTTCTTCAACACATTTTTCAGAAGAGAATTTGACTGTAACAAAGACACCTACTGAAAGAAAGGAGAAAAAAGGACACAAACCAGTGCGTAAAATCCAGAAGCTTGAACAAATCTCAAGTCCTTATTTTAAACCAGGTGCATTTTATTGTAATTTTTTTGTTTAACTATTGTGGATAAGCAAATGTCATTGACAGTCTGGTGGTATACAAGTTTTATCATTCATTCATTGATCCATGACAATCATCAGTGTTGACTTATATTTTTCAAATAACGTACACAAGAGTTGCTTCAATGTGTCTGAGCGCTGCAGTCATATTCTCTCACCATTTTCATGCTTACTTATTGTTTCACTTTAAGTTCTTAACAAGATGTGGAACTTCTTTCACTGAGGATTGAAGGAAAATTATCCAGTGTAATCAAACTTGCCCTTATGAAGGTTCATACTATACAAAAAGCAATTAACAAGTCATTTCCAAAAATGATTAAGAGAGGAACTAGGCAAACTCAGTGTCCATTTAAAGGTTCCCAAACAAAGCTTAGGCAAGATGAGTTTCTCACGGTTCCCAGATCTGAGACTGCTGTAAGATGGTCTCCTCCTGAGGGCCCTCTTTAAGAAAACTTCGTGTGCAATCCTGGTCCTCTCCTTGTTCCAGAAGGAAGTTTGATCCATTCACTGGGTCCTCTTTCTGCCATGGTCATCAGCTCTGTGGAGCCATGTTCAGTCCACTACTGTTTTCCCAGAAGTCGATAACATTAGTTCAATAAAAACCCATGAAGAAGGAACTCTGGGAAAACAGTAGAAGAGAATTTCAGGTGGTGATGTCATTCTTTGAATGGGTGAGACTGCAGTACATTTCCTTTTCTTGCCACTTCTATTCAATTGCTTTTCTTAAAAAATAGAGTTCTGGTGTGTTATTCAATAAGAAATTGAAAATATGTTTTGTGCCTTTTTTCTTGTTTTAGGTGGTGCCAACACAATAAGTACAACATCCTGGCGGGATGGACAAAGACTAGCAAAGAAAATACTAGGTCCAGTGACTAAAACAGAGCAGCCAAACACTCAGATGTTGTCTAGTGACAGGAATGAAAAAGATAAATCTATCAAATCTGGTAAGTTAAATATATTTGTGTGTGTGTGTGAGAGAGAGAGAGAGAGAGAGCATTTTTCATGCCAGTGAAAAGCAGCTGTTCACTTTATGCCTAATACACTGAACAATATGGAACTTAATTCTGAGGAATTATTCTTTAGATCATATTGCACACACAGTTCTTTAAATCACAAAACAAAAAAATTGGTAACTTCACTTTAAAGGCTAAATTAATACCATAAAGCAGGGGTCCCCAACCCCCTGGTTGTGGCACAGTACCAGGCTGTGGCCTGTTGGGAACTGGGCCACCCAAGCGGCATGTGAGTGCACAAAGCTGCATTTGTGTAAATGGCATGTGCACATGCAAAACCATCCCTTCTCTTCCCCAGTCCACAGATCTGGAAAGGTTGGGGACCAGTGCTGTACAGCACAAAACTACTAATTTATTCTTTTTTTAAAAGACACAAAATGATAGATAATAATAATAATAAGATTCACTGGGCTTGACCACCCAGCAATATTTCACGAAATATTTCACTACCAGTAAAAGAATCTTCAAGGAAAAAATATAAGAATTTAAATCATTTTTGGGTGAAGGCAGTGAGATTTTGAAATATTTTTCTCTGTTCCTAAAATAAATTATTCCATTGCTGATCACACCCAGTTATGTAATAGAAGCTAAATTCTAGAGTCTATATACAGTTTGATCATGCCGTAAATAATTTCTTTAATACAGCAAACTCTCATAGGTATTCCTGTTTTTCCAGTTGAAAATCTGAGAACATGAAAATTATAGCCCTAACTAATTCTTTCATGGGCAGTTTCAAAGTTGCATGATGGGTTTTTTTTCAGGTAATGGTTAAAAAAAATTGCATTGCAGTTGCATATTATTTTATTGCCCAACATCATTTCCAACCTTTTAAAAGTGTTTTTTATCTCTGTATTATAGAAATGTAGTTTCTGGATATAATGTTCAAATCTCATAAAATGAGATAGATTAAAAAACATTACCCATCAAATGATGTCCCCAAATACTGGATATTGAGATAAATATGCTAATCTGAATCTTAAGTTAATTGCTAATGCTAAATTCTGATTTCCCCACTCTGCTTTCCTCTAGTATTCTCAGCTGAAATAACAGAAACTGACTGTAACATTCCTGTGACTGTAAACCCCCTCACAAAATGTCCTGAGCATTCATGGGGCAACATAAGAGCAAAAAATAACCTGAAGAAAAAAGATGCTGCTCCTCACAATGAGGGACTAGGAAATGATCATGTAAATAAGGATTTCTTGCCAGTAGAAATCCGTGGGATTCTCGATGATCTTCAACTGGATTCTGTAGCTCAGGATTCAGAGAAGAGGGATGAAAAATGTCAGAACCAGGAATCGGAACCATCTCCATTTTCTAGAAGTCACAGTCCAGGCAGAAAAAAATCTGACAAAGTTTCCATCAGTGAAGACACCCAGTTTATCTTAAAGAAACGCCACTATGATTCAGATGAAGTGCGCCAGTATATTGTGAGACAACAAGAGGAAAGGAAGAAGAGGCAAAGTGAAGAAAAGAAAGCACAAAAGGAGGCAACTGAGCAAAAAAATAAAAGACTCCAGGAACTTTACAAGAAACAAAAAGAAGCTGTTACCAATAAAACAAAGACAGCATCAACATCTGAAATGGTCACGAAACAATTACAAGAAACTTATTCTAAATTGTTCTTGGAACAAACCTTGCTGGAGAATCCAGCACCCTCTATGCAAGAAGTTCAGGTATCTTGATAAGAGTTGGGATAGTTTCCATGTTTTTTCCATGTTACTTTTTTTTAAAAGCATACAATAAGCAGAAATAGCTGTTCCTTATTCATTTGTTGCATTTACAACATACCATTTCCTTGAGATTACCTCCTCAAAGATATTAATACCTGGGTATTTTTTTTGAGATGTGAAGGTGGGATATACCATGTTAACTAGTATTTAGGTTTTATCCCTTTAATACTATTAAACTTGTTGAGGTAATTCAAGCTAAATGAAACTAGTCAAAGTTGTCTATTAAACTACATGGTTACCTAAAGACTGAAGCAGGAACACAGTAAGTAAGAATAGCATTAGCCTCGGCTCCCTGGTTTTCCGAGGAGCTGAGGGAGATGAAGCGCCGGAAAAGATGCCTAGAGAGCAATTGGAGGTCCAGCCGTTCCGTTTCTGATCAATCTTCTCTTGGGACCTTTACTAAGGCCTATTAGGGCGTGATCAGAGTGGCTAAGAAAAATTACTTCTCCGCTCTGATGGCTTCCATGGATAACCGCCCGGCCGCCCTGTTTGGGGTGGCCTGTTCTCTCCTTTATTTGGGGGGATGGGACGACCCCTTGCAGGGCTCGACGGAGGAATTCAGAGATTATTTCCAGGAGAAGATCGTGCAGATCCGAGATGGTTTGGACTCTGACTGGACGAGTCCAGACGGAGTGACGGATGCAGGTCTTGAGACTATTTTTTAGGATGAGTTTGAGACTGTTACACCTGAGGACATGGACAGGACACGTTTACTGGACCCGTGACACGAGGCTGGCTCTAGGGTATTGTGAATGCTTCCTTGCGAGAGGGTGTCGTTCTGACAGTTTGAAAGAAGCGGTGGTGCGGCCCCTCCTCAAGAAACCTTCACTGGATCCAACTGATTTAAGTAATTATCATCCCGTCTCCAATCTCCCCTTTGTGGCGAAGGTTGTAGAGAGAGTGGTTGCACGTACGTTCCCCCAGTACCTGGATGAATCTGTCTATTTGGATCCGCTCCAGTCCGGCTTCAAGCCTGGGTACAGCACAGAGACGGCATTAGTTGCGTTGGTGAATGATCTCTGGAGGGCCCGGGATAGAGGTTGTTCCTCTATCCTGGTCCTGTTAGACCTCTCAGCGGCTTTTGATACCATCGACCATGTTATCCTGCTGCGCCGGTTGGGGGGGGTTGGGAGTGGTAGGCACTGTTTATCAGTCGTTCTTCTCCTACCTCTCTGGCTGGATGCAGACAGTGTTGACAGGAGAGCAGAGGTCGACCCCATGGGGCCTCACTTATAGAATGCCTCAGGGGTCAGTCCTCTTGCTTCTCCTGTTCAACATTTATATGAAGCCGCTGGGTGAGATCATCCGTGGCTTTGTGGTGGAGTATCATCAATACGCTGACGACACTCAGCTGTATATCTCCACCTCAGGCCACCCCAACGATGCCGTCGAAGTGATGTCCCAGTGCCTGGAGGCCGTGTGGATCTAGATGGGGTGCAATAGACTCAGGCTCAATCCTTCCAAGACCGAGTGGCTGTGGCTGCCCGCACCGCAATATAGCCAGCTTGCTCCATCACTGGCTATTGGGGGCGAGTCTTTGGCCCCCATAGAAACGGTCCGCAACTTGTGTGTCCTCCTGGATGTATGGCTGTTCTTAGTAGACCATGTGGCAGCCATCACCAGGGGGGACTTTTACCAGGCTCGACTCATGTGCCTGTTGCGCCCCTTTCTAGATCACAACACTATGCGGACAGTCACTCAAGCACTCATCACGGCCCATCTGGACTACTGTAATGCTCTCTACAAGGGGCTCCCCTTGGGACGCATCCAGAAGCTCCAACTGGTACAAAATGCGGCTGCGCGTGGAGTTATGGGGGGCAG
Organism: Pareas carinatus; assembly: GCA_032468095.1. Classification (NCBI taxonomy): domain Eukaryota; kingdom Metazoa; phylum Chordata; class Lepidosauria; order Squamata; family Pareidae; genus Pareas; species Pareas carinatus. The sequence goes on along the minus strand of JANHFO010006482.1, from coordinate 52,474 downwards.
TGGCAGGACCCATATGGCCCCCGCTCCTGCATGAGTTGCATTGGTTGCCAGTGAGTTTCCGAGTGCATTTCAAGGTGTTTGTTATGATCTTTAAAGTGCTTAGGATCCAGTTATTTACAGGACCGCATTCTGCAAGCAAATACCTCCCACCGACCGGTTCGCTTCCACAGAGAGAGCCTCGTCAGGGTGCTGTCAGCCAAACAATGTCGGTGGCGACTCCCAGGGGGAGAGCCTTCTCTGTGGTGGCTCCCACCCTCTGGAATGACCTTCCCCCAGATATTCGTACTATCCCAGACTTCCGTGCTTTCCGCCGTGCCTTAAAAACCCATCTTTTTATCCAGGCCGGTTTGGCCTAATTCACACCTCTTACATGCCGAAATCTGTTATTAATTTTAAATATTTTAAATTTTAGATTTGGTTTAAATCGGTTTTATATTGCGGTTTTTTAAATTTAGCTATTGAATTTATATTATTTTAAATTTCTCTTAAAATCTGTTGTATGTCTTAAGTGTTTTTTTTTAAGTGGCTGTACTCCACCCTGGGTCCCTTAAGGGAGAAGGGCGGTATAAAAATTAAAACAAATAAAAATAAAATAAAAAATAGCTACCATTTTAGCAGTAATAGTGCTATAATATAATGGTAACATTTATCACACTAAAAATGCTTGGGCGGAATCTGCTTTTTAGCAAACACTTTTGCCTTTTGGAGGGAGATATTTACAATGCTCTAAATCTTTTTGATGATTACCAAACAATTATGATATTTCCTTAAGTGTCCATTTTCTGATCTGATCTGATCTGATTTCATTTGAGTTGAGTTGAGTTGAGTCGTTGAGTTGAGTTTTATAGCCAGTCATCTCAGTTAATGTGTGCAGCTGCATTCTGCATCAGTTAAAGTTTCCAAATGCACTTTAGGGAAAGCCCATCTAGACCATGTTGGAGTAACCTAAATGAGAGATTACTAGGGCATGATTGACAGTGAGCAGGGACTCCCAATCCAGGAATGGACACAACAGATGCACTACCCAAAGGTGTGCAAAGGCTCTCCTAGCCACGACTACCATTTGTTTCTCAAAGCAGGAGCCATGAGTCTAGTAGATCCCTCAAATTGTGCACTGGGCTTGCCTGGGATCGTACCACCCCACCTAGAACTAAAGACAGATAACTTTGTCTCCAGAGGGTCCAAATACATACAGTCACTCAATCTTGCTCGGGTTGAATATTAATTAAATCCATATAATCATTCAAAGATACTAAAATTTGGATTTCGAAGAAATTATTGTCCCAGTTTTGGGAAACATCATAGCAAATGATAACTTAATGTAGCAAGTTTAATAACTCATACATAGATTTTTGTTGAGATTGATTGAATCTCCCTTTTCTTTTTTCCTGTTCCCATCTGGGTTTGTTAGCCCTGCCATCTGTGTTCTTTTTTGTTCTTTTAATGGTTTTTTTAAAAGCAATTTGTAAACCCCACAGAATTTCTGGGAGTTGGGCAGCATATAAATCTAATAAACTACAACAACATATTCTAAAGTATCTCCACTAAGCTGTTAGATCTAACAACTCGCAAAATTTCCAAATAACATGGCTAAAATTGAGCAAGGAACACGGTTATGCAATTCACCAAAGACAGTTATCATCTTTAGGAAATGAATGGGTGGCTCTACTGAAATGGCACATCCTGCTCATCAAATTATTTTGACTATGTGAGTATTTTGAGGACAGACACATGGATATTGCAGCATATAGCACCATAGAGAAAAGACTAGGTCATACCAATTCAGCCAGTGTCTTACCGATCCAACATAAAACATGATTAATCGCAAAGTGAATTCAGTCTAGATTTATTGTTTTTCAAACACACTAACATAAACCCTATACAGTGTAGGTTTCTCACCATGATCTAACATCTTAGGCTTTCTTCTGCAATATATATCACCCTGTAGAGCAGATCAGAGATCTATCTTTGTCCATGATATGTCAAACAGCCCTATAGGGTTTCTATGTTTTATCTGTTTGTTCCTTGGTAACAAGCCTCTTAACTGCAGTGCACATTCAAGGGAGCAAAATTCACATGGACTTCCTTGAATAAATATTAACATCAAGAATTAGGTATTCAGACTACTGAATCTTGATAACTAACATGGAAACCCTCCAGTGCTTATTTACAAGCGAGCTCATTAAGACAGGGTCTTTTTGAAGCTTTTTTAATGTCTTTTTTTCCAGGTTGTTTACAAAATGTTCTGAAAATCCTTTACTTTGATAAGCCTGCAGTGACTTCTCTAACCTGCTTATTGTTTGTTATGAAGACTTGTTCTTTTTCGGCCTCATCTCTCACACTTGAAGTTGGGGAAAGAGGAGGGTATTCATTCTCAACCTCAAACTGGTGAAAGAAAAGTAAACCAACAGATGCTTTTCCTCTGAGCCCTTTGTTGATTAAATATATTCTTTTTCTAGAAGGATCCTTGAGAACAAATGGTGAGACATAGATCAGCTTGTTTTTATGGCCTGATTTTATAATGCACACTTTTCAATGCTAGGAGGAACAAATAAATGAAGTATGCTAAACACATCATTTCAAAGTGCTATTAACCATTGCAATTACTCCGCCAGTCTGGTTGCAAATGTGCCTATTTCATTAAAAATAAAGATCAACCCATCTCAGTGTCTTGTGGCAGATAATGAATGATAAATATTAAATTTGTTGCCGGAAATTAAGCTTAAATCCAATGAAATAGTTCGGTAAAATGGAAGTAAAATTCCAAAACATAGCAATTTCACTCTTTCTCTTGGTGTCTGTTTCTCTGTCTCTTATTTGGTTTCTGACCAATTAAGCAGCTATAAATTCTTAGGGCTTTCCAAACACACTGCAAAAACCACAAAAAAGTTAATAAGTTCTATAAAACTTATTAAAAGATTTATATAGATAACAGAATCTTTGATAGGTAGCAGTACAGACATTGGCAGGACAATAATTTATAGCTTTTCAAGCATGGGGTTGAATTTAGAGTTGCTCTCCTTTAATTTCACCAAACTACTGTGAATAAAAGGGAATACAGATTGTTCTTCACTGTGGCTTGGAAAAAGCATATTGCCTCCACCCAAAAGAATACATTGACAAAAAGAAGCAGGAGAATATAATTCAAGTGAAACTATGCAAAAATCTACTTTCATAGATTCGTATTTATAACAATGATTGCAACCGAAATAGATATGGTGACTGCTCTATAGTAGCATGCCATTTTGTGATAGCACTCAAAGCATGCTTATACAATTCCACTTGTACCTAATAGTCCCAAAGCTTCATACTGCTTTTTATTTTATTATTTTATTTTATTATTGGAACCTCCCTATGAATTTTCTTGTTTTACTGTCAGTTTCTTACATATTCATTCATAAGGCCTTTTTGTCCCTTTGCTTATCAGTCCAGACTGCGGGCACGTGGGAGGCAAGAAATATAGCAAAACTGCATTTAAAATCTCTTTTGACTCAAAAAATAATAGCTGCAAAATGCACGTTTATAAAATGCAAAGAACCCAGGGATAACTGCTTTCAAAGCTGAGTCTTTCTCTAGAAAATACTACTTAAAGATATTCCTTGTACAACGTGACTCAAGGAAAATCTTCAAGTATTATTGATTTAGCACTCACCAACAGAGAGAGTGACTTTAATGAGAGGAATTTCAGTATTTTTTCCCCATGAAGATGTTGGAATATATTTTGTTGGAATAAATATTTTATGCAACAACTACAGTAGGATTCAGCCAGTAAATGGCAGTGTTTACAAGTTTGGATCTATGGTATACACTCTACATTCTTTTGTTCTAAGAAGAGTTTCCTGTTTCCTGTTGTAGTAAAATAGTTAAGCAGTAAAAGCACATAGTGACTGTATACTCTGTTTGATTTGTGGTGCTATATATAAACAGAAATTCTAACAGAAAGAGATTAAACCTTTTACAGAGGGGCAAGGACTGAGAGATAAGTTTAAGGTCAATCTATAGCTCTACGGGAGTTTAAATTCATGTGTTTCAAGTTCAGCTTGATCAACATTGTCTTACCTTTGAAAATCCAAAGTTATGAAACAAAGGCATGTGAGTGTCTTATTAAAAATGTATCAGATCCTATGAAAAGAATCTATTGAAAAAAGTCAAATAAATTAGAGAAAACATTTTCTATATTTGCACATATACCCCAAAGAAATTAAATTTTAATATTTAATGAAATATATACACTTCTCCTCTGCTGAAAGAAGCTGCATTGTAATTTACTTCAAGATAATTTAATTTCAAATTTATTTTGAGGGACTCCTCATGGGGGCAGTTTACTGACTTCATCTGTCACAAATAAATCAGCATCCAATTCATATGAAAGTCACAGAAGAAGCTTTGCAGAACTAAGAATTATATGCCTCTGAGCATATCATTCAAATGAATGGGTCAATAAGTCACTGAGGCAGTTTAATGGTTTACAGTCAAATGAAAATAAAATCATGACTCCACTGAGTCAGTTTCTCTTTCTTTCTTTCTTATTTTCTTTCTTTCTTTCTTTCTTTCTTTCTTTCTTTCTTTCTTTCTTTCTTTCTTTCTTTCTTTCT
>JANHFO010006482.1:19664-34810 GCA_032468095.1 Pareas carinatus | reverse complement strand
AGCCATATTAAAACCTGATTAAGATGCATTATTTTGCCAAATACCATTTGCTGACAAATGGAAATCTAATAATGATTAATGTAAAAGTACATCAACAGTTTGAAAACATTTTGCTCTGGGAAAGAGATTGTGAATTCTAGGAAAACTACTTTTTATTTTATTTTTTCATCAGGAGTTAAACCTGCCATTTTCAGGAGGACAAGACAGTTTTTCTAAATTTACAATGGAAATGGTACGGCAGTACATGAGAGAAGAAGAAATGAGAGCAGCTCACCAGTCTTCTCTGCTCCGATTACGTGAAAAGGCACTTAAAGAGAAGACTAAGGCTGAACTAGCTTGGCTAGAACACCAGAAAAGGTAAAGCTAGAAACCTCACGATGCATAACACAGCCAAGAGTTGTTACCCATCCCAAGGATTTCAGGCTTTTTAGATTTATGTTAAATTCTTATTGCAAATGTATCATGAATGAGATAGCAAGCAAAGGAGAGTTCTTTGCAATTTTAACATGATCACAGTGTTTTTCATTTAATTTTGTTTTGTTTGTACTCCCTCCCACCCCCATCTGTATATTTATGAATTTATACATTGCATCATAATGACGTTAGTTCTCAAGTGAAGTCATTTTTAAAAAGATCATTCAAATGCAGTTTTGCTTATTTATACTTTTTCTCTAATATTTATATATAATACATATTTAATTATCTCACACACTTCACATCTAAGGTTTTTAAACAAATGTTGAATAGCTTCCAAATTTCCTTATGCATTTGCTGACATTGAGATAAAACTCCTGTATTTAATCAACATTGTAAAAAAAATCATAAAAAGAAAAGGCCCAAAAAATTGAGGGCAAATAATTCAATACAGAAATGGAAGAAGTTTAATTTTTTGCTGCTTATTTTTAGACATTTACGAGATAAAGGAGAAGATGATAAAATGCCACCTATCCGGAAAAAACAACGTGGCCTGCTTCTTAAACTTCAGCAGGAGAAGGTAAACACTACTTTTACGTTTTATTGCTTTGAGGTACCTCATAGGTGGGAGTACCTGGATCATGACTATTCTTAGAAACTAAACAGAACTGGCCATTGTTAGAACTTGGACAGATGATCTTCCAGGAATTCCAGGGATGTAGACTAGATTGGATAGGAAATAAAGAAACCATCTCAAATGGATGCTCTCACCAAGAACTGGAGTTCATATGATTGTGTTTTTTTGAGATACCTCTGACTCAGTTAACTCTCAGACAGGTTGTTAATTGGGCATACAAATATTCTGAAAGTCATAATATTTAAACTCATAATTAGTGCAACTATCAGTACAAATAACTGATTTACTAAGACTTAGAATAGCTCTATTGGGGGGATGTTGTTACTTAATGTTGATTCAAAATACTACATTATCTTGCATTTTATTTAGTGTATCCACATACATAACAACTATTGCCAAACATTCTGGGATACTGGAGACACTAGATCTTGTAATGGTTTGTACTATTACATAATGTATTTATTTTAAGAAATATAAATTTCAGTGAACTACAGTATCATATTAATAATTTGAATTGACATGTGAATACGTAACATATTTTCTCTTAATTAAATTTACCATGTAGGATGGTACACAGTACTGGTCATCCCAATGGCTAAATAGGGCATTTATTGTAAAGTAAATGGTGAGAAAATGTCAGTTTTGACCAATAAAGTGACAGTTTTAATACAGTACTTCAGAATATTATTCTAAAAGTGAAGACTGTGCACTGTGGCAACCCAAGATTAACAACTGTAAATTATTATATGCACAATCATAAATCAGAGTTGTCCATTCTTTAGCTGGTATTGACATTCATGTGCACTGAATTCTTCCCCAAAACCTAGAATATCATAATATAATATCTTAGGGTATATGCAAAATCAACTACTATGGTCTTTTGTAACTGCAGATGGAAATGTCAATGTGTAGATTTTCTGTGTGCACAAGATTTTTTGCTTTGGCACCCAGCGTGTTAATAACCATTGGGACCATCACAGCTGGTTTTTGCCATAATCTTTAAACTTTGATTTTCAGATTTTGATGCATTGTGATCTTCTCCAGTTCATTGTCTTGTCATCTATATCCCCTAGTATTGGTATAGGAAAAAGAGAGAACATTTACATTTTTAGAAAGATTAGATGCCACAGTAAAAACAAAATGAATAAAATGACATTATAAAAGTAGAAGAGGGAGAAAATGGAGAGTTCTTTGAGGATTGGAGTAAACTATTAACACATTTCTGATAAAACTAACAAGCAGAAAATTGTAAAGTGTGGCAAAGCATAGAATAAAAACAAAATACTAAGGATGTTTAAGAGGTAAGCTAATAAGAAAACAACAGCTCATTTTTTGTTGTTTTATCCTGTTTACCCATAAAGGCAGAAATTAAGCGCCTTCAAGAAGCTAATAAGGCAGCTCGGAAGGAAAGGCAACTGATTCTTAAACAGCAGGAAGAAATTGAGCGGATACGCCAAACCACTATGAAATTACAGGAAAAACTCAAGTCTGCAGGAGAAAACAAGGTGACAAGTTATAATGCAACTAATCTGCTTATTTTATTTATCTATTTCATATTCTCAAATGAAACAGCATTTCCTTTGAAGAATGAAATTTGTACATTCTTAAGATAGAAAGAATAAATCAACTTTATTTTTCTTAGTGTAGCAATTGCAGCTGTTATAATCATAGATTAGATTTGGGGCTAACCTTAATGTTGGTTATATTGTGCATATAATTTATACCGGTAACCTAACTATGAAAGTGATATGACATCATCCTTCTCAATCCATATATGTGTTTTGGTTACCAGCAAATCTCAGTTTTTTTAAAAAAGGTATTCCATCCTAAGATTTTAGAAGTTAAAAATTCTGGTTTTTTAAAAAGTAGAATATAAAGTACAAGGGGTCTTCTATTAATGATCACTCATTCAGTGACTGTACAAACTTGCAATAGTGCTGAATAGTAATATTGTAGTAGTCATAAGCAATAGTACTTATGACTGGTGTTTGAAGTTCCAACTGTCACAGTGTCTCTGTCATCACATGATTACAATGAGCAACTGGCACAGATTTCTGACCATTGCATGCCCCTGTGCTCATATGATTATGACATTTCCTGCCAGCTTCCCATAAGCAAAAACAGTGGGGAAGTTGGCAGGAAGTCAGAGCTTGCAGTTATATTAGGTTTTCATTTAATGACGCACATGGTCCTTATTTAACAATGATAAAAGAGACTTCCAGAACTGTTGTTGCTAAGCAGTATGGTCATGTGATATTGTATTTTATGATCACATTGCCTGACAGTAAAAATTTCAGTCCCAATTACCATGGTTAAGTGAGGACTACCTATATAGAAGGTTTGAAAACAGAGAGTCTGACTTTATTCCATGGAGTCTGGATTGGAAACAGTTGATCTAGGGAACAAAAATCAAAAACCTCTGGTTTAATAATATTTATAAAAGTTATACTGCAAAATTTCCAACTTTAATTTCAAATTAGAAACTTATAAATAGACAACTTTGGAGAGGCAAAACTCTTTTCCATTTGCTTCTACGGTATTCTTTCTGTCCAGAAGGCTTGTAAATTCACAAAGAGTTCTCTGTTCCCTGTCTTGATAACTCTCAACCTTTTTTTATTAGCATTAGAAATAACTCTTCTGCAGAAATCTGTAGAAAATTTTCATTGCCTCTTTTGAGCACATGGCAAATCTAAAACCTAGTATAGCATTCATCTGACTTCTTAAGTGATTTCTATTTGTTTCTTCATTTTAGGAACACCGCAGTGAAGATGATAAAAAACAAACACATTCCTCAAGTCCTCAGCCAGCTGATGCAGAAGCCTATAGCCCTTCCTCCATTTCTAGCTGTGAGACAAGTAGTATCATGCAGAAATTAAAGAAAATGCGGAGACGAATGGATGAGAAGTAATTTGTATTTTGTTTTATTCCTAATAGAAATGGCTTCCAACAGCTATTGTGGAACTTCAGTTTAATCTTGATAGTGGTTTGGTAGCTTGAATATATTAATAAATATGAATATACAGGACTATCTTTTCATCATGAGCAGGTGTGAAAAGCTAATGTTTCTGATACATGAAATAATGTTTTAATTGGTAGTGGTAGAAAATGAACCTGGTGCTTTCTGCATCCAAAGCATATGTACTATAACTGAATCTATGTTTGTGCCCCTTCTTGTAATTGGTGCAGCAGCTATAGACCAGTTTTATATAAACAATTATATTACTTTAATGCATAATGCTTACTGTAATGTAATGTTTGTATATAGCTTTTTTAAAAGTTGCTTTTCTTTTTGAATTATCTTCAATCAAAATATATTCTTATGCCTGAAAATTTGACTTCATCAGGAGAAAAATTGATTCCTAGTATAGAATATTGGAATTTGAAACTGTGTATTGAGCTAAATTTTCACAGTTTCTGGGGGATAGGTTTTTGTAATATTACGCATCTCTCTATAGTAAAACATATGCAACTAATATTTATTATTTAGACTTATTTATTATTTAGACTTATATACCACTTAACAGTGCTTTACAGTACTTTCTAAGCGGTTTACACAGTCAATATATTGCCCCAACAATCTGGCTCCTCATTTTACCGACCTCGGAAGGATAGAAGGCTGAGTAACCTTTAGCCAGTGAGAATCCCACTGCTGAACTTTGATGGCTAATAGCAGATAGCAGTCAGCAGAAATAGCCTGCAATGCTGCTTTTAACCACTGCACCATCCTGGCTCTTTTCCTTCACAACAAAAGAAAGATGTAGGAGTGTGTAATAGTGAAAAATTCATTCTTAAAAATGTTTTTATTTATTGCATGGTATTTTAGAATGCATATAGGACGTTGGTATATATTCTTGGGTTTCAATAGTAGAATTGGATCTTTGTCAATTTTTCACAGCCCTTCAAGAAACTATTCAGAAAATATGAAAATTCTATTACTTTTGGAATATCTTAAGAACTTGGGACTTCTAGTCACATTTTTTTAAGGATCTCAGACTATAATAGAAGAAAAATAATATGGTGGTAAAAAGCAATCTTTTTCTCTAGTTTTTAAGATTGAACAGCAGTTACCTTCTGCTTTATTAAAATAAATGTATTGCCAATATTTTGATTTAGGAAAATTTTTGGACATGTATTTAGAATGAGGATAGAAAGCAAGATAAAGATATCAATGCTAAATAATGCAGAATCAGGTAGGATATTAGTTTGGGAAAAATATATTAAAAATTAGCATATCTTTTTAAAAATATTAACTGATAAGGATGAGTTGGGCAATGATGCCTCCAATAAGATTTTGGCCAATAGAGATTCTGGGAAGTGCCATAATTGATCTTTGGATAACAAAGACAAAAAGACTATTGAATGGTTTGAATGTGAATAGGAGCATGTTCTGTCAAAGAATTAATCTCTTTTGGTATTAGTTTTGATCTTATCTTTGTAAATTCTTGACTATCTTTTACTAGCAGTTGCTTCTACATTCCAAAACCTTTTCAGTTATTTTTTTCCTTAATTTTTGCTACTTTTCTGGTTAGGCATTTAATAATAAATATGCTATGTTGTACAGAGCAATATATGAAAATGGAAGCAAAATGACAGCCTATAAACTCTTAAGTTTACATGAATATTTGAGCCATTTTTAAATTAAGCAATCTTGCGAGCTAAAACTGTGTTTGTGTCTGATTTTTTTATTTTATTCATTTAGCTTATAATAGTTGATTTTTTGTACAAATACAGTTTAAAAACAATAAATACAACACAACTTGAAACTTTAGAGTAATTAATTAAAATAGTGTAATAAGCTTTTAAAAATTCAATATTAAATGAACAATTGGATTTGCCCTTAAGTGTAGTTCTTTATGCAACTATAGAATTATCTATAGCATTAAACCATAATAAGGTAAAGTTGTTAGTGTAAGAAATGAGTAGCAATTGACAAGGAATAAAGAATTTTAAGCAATGCTTATCTTCTGTTGCCTTTGAAAAAGTCTACTTGTTGATGGATGATACTGTTTTGACACTTGAGATTCATTTGAAACTCTGCTAGACCTTTTCCTGCTCTTGCTTTCTGTCTGTTTCTTGCTATCGGCTTAAAACTCTTCCTCCTTATTTTGTAGACACTGCTCTCCTGTTCACTACTTCTTCTCTGTCTTTACGTCTCACCACTGGGCTTCTCTCAGTGTCTGTTTTCCCAACCTCCATCCCAAATTCCAGCTGTATATCTACAACCAATTGGTCAGGTAACTTTCTACCTTTTTCAGTGGTAGATTCTTTGATTGAGCATGCCCTGTTCAATTTTGAATGATCGGGAGTTCTTTTAGAACTCTCTCTCCCACTGTATAAAGTCAGGCATTTCTCCATAGATAGCTGACAATCTCTAACCAGTTAATTAGAGTAACAAAGAGAATGGGTTTGGAGGCCAAATGATATGTTGAACAGCTAAAATAGCTAGATATGTTTAACCTAATGAAGAGAAGGCTCAGGGGAGATATGATAGCAGTCTTCCAATACTTGAAGGACTGTCACACGAAAGAAGGCATCAATTTATTCTCCATAGTACCTGAAGGCAGGAGACGAAGCAGTGAGTGAATGCTCATCAGAAAAAGGTTCGACCTGGAAATGAGGCAGAATTTCTTCACAATAACAGCTTGCCTCCTGGAGTTGTTGGTGCTACATCACTGGAGGTTTTCAAGAAAATATTAGACAATCATTTGTCCAGAATAATATAGACTACTGCCTTGGGCAGGGGGGTTGGACTTGAAGATTTTCAAAGTTTCTTCCAGCCTTATAGTTGTGTGATTCTATGATCATGCACAAAACAGTTTTGGAAAATTGAACTTTAGACAAAGATTTGGAATTTAATTTACCTTTTAGTGTCCTATTTTGTTAGGAAAATCAGTTTTGAATCCTTTATGTGCAGCACAAAATTGTTCAACTGCATCTTTAATCTCTTTTAAATTGATTTTTAAAAATTGACTTTGTATGAGGCCATGACAGTAGAATTTTTTCTTTCCCAAGTAAGAATTCAAATCCATATAAGTGAGCTCAAGTCAGAATTCAGAGTGTTTTTGTTGTTGTTTTCAGTAACTGCATTTTCCCTGAAATAATTTGGAGTGTTTTCATGAGTTTGTATGATGTAAGGAATAGAGAAGAGAGAGAAAATTGCTAGCTAATGTGGAAGAAAAGGCTAAAATTACATAGATTCTGAACCTATTTCCTTAGTTCTTGATAACTAATAAGCCATTACCTCAGCAGTTTTTGAGACTTTATAATATACATACTTCTCTGGCATTCAAGTTTTCTATTTTTAGTGAATGTGGATAATCTGAGGCACTGGTTTCATTTTTCTTTAAAAACCAGTGAACAGACTGCTGGAATGTTTTAAGCATTTTTCTACAAGAATTTTCAGAAATACATCTTGTATTTGTAATGGAAATATGTATTGTAGTGGCTAACTAGTAGTAAAACTTGAGATTTTTATTTGTATTTGGAAAGGATAGGAAGAAAGTTTAGGACACTTCATAGTAAATAAATGAAGAGAGCAAAGATTGGGATCAACTCTAATTTGAGAGTGATTACTGCAGAATAGTAAAGTATAGCTGTATATTTAATAAGCTGCTTTAGATCTCAGATCCTAAATGTGCTAAGGTGATGTGTCCATGTGCTAATAGATATCTTTTTATTGCCTGCGCACTTATTGCAATAAGAAAATACTACAAAGAAAAATATCTGACATTATGTATTTCTTTGGCGAGGTTGTTTTGCTTTTTGCAACAATATTTCTGATCCCATAGTAGACCTCATAAATTTGAACAGCAACTTCAGCCTAATAGTTTATTTGTAGACAAATTCTTAAAAGATGAAACAGAATGTAGTAACATGACAGTCCAGAGGTAGTAGTTGTTATTTTGCAAATATTGAAATTAGTGCATTTTCGATTGATTTTTAACAGGCCAACTATACTTTTGCTTGAAGAGAAATCCATTATCACAGGACTGTCACTGTGCCCTATTCCTAGCTACTCCACTACTGGCCCCACAGATTGATGACATCAAGTAGGGTCTCCCCAATTGCATGGGATTTGTATTGAGGCATTTGTTTCCACTAGGTTTAAATTCTTGGGTACCACCTAAGAGAGAGTCATTTGTGATCTACATCATGGTTTTGATCTAGAAAATGAAAATATAAAGACCCTTCCTGTTTTGCCCAAAAAGAAAGGGAGTCTGTAACTAATCCAGATGATGAGCTATGATCTATCCATTAACAACTTTGTTATTGCACCAAGAAAGTATTCTTTGATATTCTTAGTTGATTCTTGGGTAGAAAAAAGAGTTTTAAGAAGCCAAGAAAAAGATGCTTGTACTCACCTTTATACATAACTAGATGAAGTCTCAAATCATTATCATTAGATAAAATTGGCAAGGATTTTTATCTCTTTGGAGGGGGAATGAAAAATAGTGATAGTTGTGTGAAAGTTCCTTTATATCAAATCCCTCTTCTGTATCTAACTTGAGGAAGTATAGAACAAGAAATTCCTTGCCTAGCAGACATGGAAAGCTAGTAAGATGTTTGTATGTGAAAATTATCACATATAAAAGATACTTGTTTCTGACTTGTTTATGTTATCTGTGTACTTGAAGCTTTAGAATTGGAAATATTATCTTCCAGTTGAATCGTTTCAATATTTGACCACACTGAAGCATTCAAATCTAGCCAGCAAAGTAGCAGAAGTGTACACTTACATTTTGTAGTATAATTTGACACTAAATTGTATCTTCAATTTTTTTTGGTTCTTTCATTGGTTGTAATTTATGTGAGTTTTTAAAAAGCATTGGAGATGAGGTTGATTTCAGATTGTGCTATTGTTCATTAGAATATTTCAGTATTTATTAGCCTCAAACCAGTCCCTTGATTTATGAGAGCTCCTGAAGGAGAGCTTAGACTGCAGAAATTTTAGCTACATATAATGCTTGGATATTCAATCTCAGAAATCACTTTCAACTTATCATCATCATCATCGCATGAGCAAACTTTTCTGTTTTAGGCAGACACCCTTATGTTTAGAATCAGCATGTGAATAGTGTTTTACAAGTAGCCCTCAACTTAAAACCAACCACTTGGCAAATGACTGAAGTTAAAATGAATCATACAGAAAGTACTTATGACCTGTTTCCAAAGTCCCAACAACCACCATACCACAAGTCATATGAGTGCATTTTAGGGACCCAAAACCAACCCACATTTTGGCTATTTGTAGCATCCCATAGTCATGTGATTGCAATTTGCTATATTTTTGCTAAACTCTGCATTTACGTCCAGTTTTCAGCAAAAACAGTCCATAGCAAACAATGGGTTTGCTTAATGAACACAATATTCACTTTACAGCCAAACAAGATTATAAAATGGGTCCAGGCCCATGATGATCTATTTTACAACCATCACAGCTTATGACTGTCATGGGCAGTTTGTTAGGTAGTAGTAGTGAGTTTAACAGGGAGCTCACCTGTTACGGAACACAAGTACCTAGTACACTTTAGCCTCATATATCCTTATTATACTGGTAGTTTCATTTAAAGTTGGATATGGATGGATAGTGATGGATTCATCACTTTTACTTCATAAGGGTCTTAGCCCCCAACTGACTTCCATGGACAGTTTTTCAAAGGTTAAGGATAATGATGTAGGGTTAGTCAATTCTAGGATAAAATGATCCAGAAAGATTGGTAGAAAATCTAAGTATTCATTAAATACATATGCATTTAAATTCTCTTAATTCTCCTTTTGCAATCTCTGTTTGTTCCAGTTATCAGAGACCATAGCATTAGATAATGTGACTTGTCTCTCTGATGACAAGTTATAAGATACTATTTCAAATTAATTAAATACCAAAGGGAGGTGCTTTTGGATTTTTTTTACTTGACTCTTAAAAGATTCAGACTTTATTTATTTATTATAAATGTGTTATAACTTACTATGTTTTGCCAGTAGACTTTGATTATATTTATATTATAATTAGCTCGCATTTTAATACCTTGTTCATAATTTATCATTTTAGAATAATTTTGTTGCTTAAGTCGCATTGGAACAGTGGAAGGTATTGCTGTAAGTGGATGAAAATCAGTTCAATACAAATTAGGAGAAGGGAAACCACTATAATGGGTATAATGGAGATGGTACCTAGAAAGAGAGCCTGATGTGCAGTTTCTAATTTACAGTTGTTGTTAATGATTAGTATGTCCTGATTTTTGCAGTGGTTTAAAAAGCATTCAGTTTTGAGGATGAATAACTCTCCATTGCTGGATGATAACCCCTGAAGCTTTGCTTCTAAATTGACCCAGAACCGTTTTTCAGAATTCTGGTATTCTGCTTTCTAGTGGCACTGCTTAAATATGAGTCTAAATAGAACAACTTTTTTTCTTGAAGAGAGCAGTTTAAGAACTTTGTTTATAGATACAACTTGTGTGTGTGTGTGTTACTTCAGAGTTGGGGTTTTTTAAAAACAAAATTCAGGCTCATGCATTTTACATTTTTATTTACAGCAGCAATACGAGTAAAATACTTTTACTGAACAATAATAAGGGAAGTTTAAATATCTATATCTCAGGACAATAGTGAACAGTTTCCCCTGTTTTTTCATCAGGTTCTTGACCAAGCGAGAGCAAAAACTGATGCAGCGGCGTCAGCATGCTGAGGAGCTACTGCAGTGGAAGCAACGTTTAGATGCAGAAGAAGCAGAGATACGTCAAATAGAAAAACAAGCACTAGCTGCTTGGGAAAAAGAGCTGCATAAAGCAAAAGCAAATAAAAAAGGAGCAGGAGATCAGAAATCTGATCAAAAAGGTAGAAACTATAACATTTACCTTGTTGAGGCTTTAATTAAAGGTTGGCAAACTTTTTCTTTAAAGGACCAGATTCCCTTCCCCTACCTCAGCCTTCATGGGCAGAGCAGCCATTGGACAGTGTGATCCAGTGATAGACTGCTGCCACTGTCTGGGACACTCCCATCTTCATTCTCACTCTTCATCATGGGAGTTCAGCTGAGGCTTGGTTCCATCAATCTGCTACCAACTATTCTTAGCTTGTGGGCTATACAAAAAGAAGTAGCAGGCTGGATTTGGCCCACGGACCATGGTTTGATGAACTCTGCTCTAAATCTTGCTATTAGAAATATGTTGATTATGTGGGAAAGGTTTGGCTTATCCAAGTTATTTTGTTTAACAAATCGCCTGTGCAAAGTAAGATCACATTTCAAAAAATAGTTTTCATGTATTCAGGAACTGATTGTATTCAAAAAAATTGCATTCAAACATCATACTTATCTCACATTTTTAACTGATTGGTTTTGGCTTAGTATTTGTGTCAAACAATACTACTTAAAGGAGAGAGACACTTTCAATATAAAAAGCAAATGAATAATAGGTAAAATAATAATATAGGAATGCATTTCTCTAAAATTTTCAGTAAATATTCTCATACATAATCATGTGAAAAGTAAGTACACCCAATGTAAAGGTTTTTTGTCTTTTAAACATCTTCTCAACTGGTAGATGATCTTCTGGACAGTGGAATGATTGATTTCCAGTTGTTTGGAGATCTTTTTAAATTCCTGCCTAAATATCATGGACTTCTATAACCTTCTTTCTGAATTCTTTCTGAATACCACAGAGAGCTCTTTACATCTAAACACAAACTTCACCAAAAAATCAGCAAATCAAACTAAATACCTGAGATTTAAATAAGACAGGTTCTTCCCAATTCTTTTCTAACAATGTTCTAATCATTTGCACATAACTCTAATTTATGTATTTGAGATAGTGATAAATGTAGGGGTATATCTATTTTTTCCACATGTGAAATTTGCTTTTGTGTTTGTTTATACAAACTACAAAATGTAAATATGAATGCATGAAGTTTGTTATATATCCCCTTTATCAATATTGTGTAAATTAAGATTAAATACTTATGTTGAAATTTGTTTTAAAAGTCAAAAAGGTCAGTTGGGTATGTTCAATTTTTAACATGATTGTAAGCATGTATTTTTAAAAGCCTGTCAGTGAAGTACTGGAAGTTTTTGAGGACTTTATCCCTTTCCATTTTTTCTCTCTCAGAAACAGCCAGTGAAGAAGACTCTTCAATGCCACCTTGTTCTCGTCTAAATAGCGAAAGCTCTGTTCCAGAAGAATTGAGCAATATAGTTGTTGAGGCCGTTCCATCAAAGGTTTCTGAGATTCAAGGCGAGCCTGGAAGCATAGATCACACACTAACTGAAGAAATAGTTTATACACAAGAACCAGAATCTACTGCTTCTCCAGGAAAACCTGTAAGTGGATTTGATTATCCATTTCCCATTCCTTGAAATTAAAGACTTAATTTGAATATTATATTAAATTAATAAATAAGATAAACTGTCTGAACATACACTTTCTTAAAAAAGGGGAAAACATTCACTCTTAATTCCAGCTACTTCTAGAACACATAATATAACAGTATTTTATAAAATGTCCAATGTGTATTTATTGTAACACAACATGCTAATTTTGTTAAAAATGCAAAAAATATACTGTTAAAAGGCGGAAGAGATGCACTCACAATTCACACTTTTTCTAGTTTACTTCTCAGCTTCACTGAATGTGGGCTGAATTGTAGTTTTCTCTGCTGATTGGGTTTTGCTACCTAATACGAGGTCATCTAAATAGGAAAAGTGGCCTAATCTCAATACCATGGTGACATAATCTAAGTTATTTAAGACTGAATGGATAAAGGAAATGAAATGGTTTCTTATACAACACTAAACATAATTAAAAGGGTAAAAAGGTGGTGACTTTTGTCACTAGCAGGAATAGGCAACATTTTGTGGGTGGGATCACACCAAACTATTTTTTCAGCCTCTGAAATCCTGTTGAAGTGACATATACAGATGGTCTTTAACATCTGACCAAACTCAGTACCAGGACCTCTATCATTAAACAATGATGCTTTAAATAAGTCACAATGTTATGACCTTTTTGTCCAGATTGTTGAAACTAGGATGTTGACATTTGTAAGCCATTCAGAAAGTGCTGTAAAACACTATGGAGTGGTATATAAATCTAAGTGCAAGAGCTATTGCTATCAGAAGCATGATATTATTTTACTGCTTACTGCCCTTTTTGCAAAAGATTGCTCCCATAGTTTGACTTCAGATTTCAGGAGCACAGACTTTTAAGTACTTTGAATACTCTTGAACTTCGCCCTAACCCATAAAATCTTCTTAAACAGATGGAAGTAATCTTGAATGTGAAATTGAGAATAACAAGGATAGCTTTCAGTCATCTTAATATTCAGAATATTCAGCCAGCACAGAAAATTTATTATCTTCAAGTGTCAAATTTACTCTCTAAATGGCATTTCAGGGCTGTGATTGGAAAATGAATAGGGACCAGGGCCCAACTTGAGATTGAGGTTCAGGTGTTTAAGAGTTAAAACTGAATGCCTAAAAGAAATTCAGTATCTGTTTGGCTTTTTAATCCCCCATAGCTTAACCTTTTCTTTATTTCCCCCCATTTTGTCACTTTTCAAGATCTTCACCTATTAAATATCTTTTCTCTGTGTTTTTCATATCATTTTATATTTACTGCCTTCATTTTATTTATTTATTTGTATTTCAGTTTCCTTCAGATCTTCTTAGATCTAGTTCAAAGCACAACAGTATTTTAAGAATAGATGAAATGAAACTATAGGTAGTCCTCAACTTAGGACTACAATGGAACCCAAAATTTGCTAAGCAAGACAATTGTTAAGTGAATCATGCAGTTGTTAGGTGAATCTGACTTCCCCCATAGACTGCTTGTCAGAAGCCAGCTGAACTGATTACAAATGGTAATCACATGACCCTGGGACAGCGTATCTGTCATAAATGCTTGCCAGTTGCCACACACATAAATTTTGATCATGTCACCATAGAGATGATGCAGTGATCATGTGTCACTTTTTCATTGCTATTGTATCTTCGAACGGTCACTAAATGAACATCAGTTTTTCTGGGCATGTTGTCAAGGTCCTTTTTAGATCAAAGAATAAGGTAAAGGTAAAGATTTCCCTGTCCTGTTGTGTCCAATTCTAGGGTGCAGTGTTCATCTCTGTTTCTTGGCCGAGGGAGCCAGCATTATCCAAATGCATTTTCCATGTTCATGTTGCCAGCATGGCTATGTGCCAGAGGCTCATGGAATGCTGTTACCTTCCCACTAAAATGGTACCTTTTCATCTACTTGCATTTGCATACTTTCAGACTGCTAGTTGGGCAGGAGCTGTGGCAAGGAACGGAGCTCACCTCGTTGCACAGCACTCGAGTCTCTAACTGCTGAGCCATTGCACCCATTGCACCCCTGATCATAGAGTACTGGAGAAAAGGGCCCATAGCTTTGATTTTGGAACAATTCCTGAGGAGAAATTCTTTCCGCTTCAGAGCTGCAAGTGCATGACTAGAATCAGATATATCAAATATATATTACCTACTTTAGCTTCTAACCTTAGAAAAGATTCTCCAGGAATGATTGGGCGCTCCGAGGCTCGAAGATCGGCCTGGAGGCTGAATTGGAGCCTTCCCCGCGCCCCGCAGGTGCGTGGAAATCGCTCTGTGGGGCGCTCCAAGGCTCAAAGATCAGCCTGGAGGCCAATCTCCGGACCTTGGAGCACCCCACGGAGCGATCTCTGCGCACCCACGTTCCGAATGAGAGGCCTCTGGGCACCCTTATGGTCCGATGCGTCTTATGGACCAAAAAATACAGTAGATTCATCCATGCTAAGTATTTTCCTTTCGTCTTCTCCCTAATAGACCTTGTATTCCAATCCAATCCATCCTTGCCACCTCCCAATAGTAATGAGGCCATCCAGTCGCTGCAGAGAGTTGGACTCTCTAATTGTACCTGAATTAGCTTTGCCCGTAACGGCCCCCATCGGTGCGAAGTCACACCAGGCAAAGTCACCGGGGTTCATCAGCCCATCAGAGCAGATTCTGATGAATTAAAACCTCCGCGGAATGAAGTTTAAATTGTTGTTGTTGTTGTTGTTGTTGTTGTTGTTGTTGTTGTTGTTGTTGTTGTTGTTGTTGTTGTTGTTGTTG
>JANHFO010006480.1:336633-348990 GCA_032468095.1 Pareas carinatus | reverse complement strand
GACTTCAACTCCCAGAATTCTTCAGCCAGCTATGAATTCTGGGAGTTGAAGTCCACAAGCCTTAAAGGGACCAAGGTTGGAGACCTCTGCTCTAAAGCACATCTAAGGAAGGCAAACATTCATAAAAATAGTTGGGACTTTGCTGGTCAAGAGGTAAAGTCAGGAGCAAATTGCAAATAATTGCTTCGGAGGAACAAAAGAGCAGGTTGTCCATCCTTCAGATCAGAAAGGATAAGGGGCATCTTTTCAAAAATGAGTCACCTTTTTCCTTAGGACAGGACCTCACAATCCAAGATCAGAGGCTCAACTCTTGAGTTACATCATTGTGAGCCTCCTTGAGTAGGATAAACGTGTGCAGAATTCATGCAAAGGATCTGAAAAGGAATATCCTCCCCAGCTGTACCTACCTGGGCACATGGTACTGCAGGCAAGCTTCTGGAAAGATTGTCCATCACAAATAGAGCCACCATTGAGTGGTGCTGGATTGGTGCAGGTGCGGGTACGTTTCTGCCATCCACGGCCACAACGGTTGCTGCATGAGGACCACTCCGACCAGATAGACCAACCACCATTCACTAGGAAGAAAACAAAAACAAATAAAACGAAGGGGGGAAATGGAAGCACAGTTCCCTAACAAGCCGCCATCTTTTTGCCTGAGGTAAATCCTACACTGCCATTTTCCCACATGGAATAGCTACACAAAAGACATTCTATTTCGCAGGCATCTCCTTAGACATACACGTAGCTGTCAACAATAATGTCAGCCATGACGCACATTCGTCTGGAAGATATTACTTCATTTCATATAATCAGAGCATTCAAGGGCATAAGGATAATACGGAGACAAAACCAAAGAGTTCTGAGAAAATATGAGAAGTAGCCCTCACCCATAAAAGGAAAGTTAGAGGAAAACACAGTTGAACAGAGCTCTGGGAGTACAGTCAGAATTCAATGAGAATTTGGTATTGGCTAAAGAAATTAAACTGAGGAAATCCTTTAGAGAATTAGGGATCACAGATCAGTATATGGAAGTGCCAGTATTTAGTCCTCAACAAATCCTGGTAACAGAAAGAAAGAATCATGTCTGAAAAATTGAATTGCTGCTGAATATCTGTTTGGCAATCCTTGTTTGTAGAGAGAACCAGTAAAGACAATTAAGATAAGCCCGCTGAAAGAGAAGAACATCCAGCAAAGACATTCTCCGTGTTAACTCTAAGATGCCTTCTGCTCGATCTTATATTTCAGATGATGTACCAGGGCAGTTGCTGGTGTATCACAATTAGGTTCCATGTGGTAAAATCGGGAAATGATTGTTTCCATAAATTATTCTGAGAAGTACTGTACATTTCACCAGAAATAGCATCCTTCCTTCTCGGGGCTGCCTATTCCCTGCTTCCAATCAAGAAACGTGAAAAGGTTTTTGTAAATCTTTGTTACATGCATACCTAGCTATTTATTACACCAAAGACCTATGTTACAATTTCATGCTTGCTTGCAAGGCTAGAGGTCCTAACGAAATCAACGAGATTTGGTTCTGAATGAACCATGCACAAGATTGAGTCACATTTCAAATACCTGCTTCTCTCAGGTTTGCACACACCTAATAAACATAAAGGTAGTCTCCTGTGAGTGCAACCTCAGAAAAGTTCATAGATGTATTCATGCTGTTTTCTTAGCAACAACATAGAACTGGTTTTCCATTACCTCCTTCTGGTCTGATATATCATCTTCTAAGCCTAGCCCATATCCTCTTATATTTCCTGATGGTTTCTCAACCAAACACAACTGAGCCTGAACTTGTGTAACTTTGCTAAGGTCAGCACCTGCAGCAAATTGTACTCCTCGCATTCTCCTGCAGAAACCCTTTCGTTCACTCAGACTCTGACCCACAAGTTCCCAACAAATCATTACCATAAACAATTATGGTGGCTGTGGTGCTCCGCCGTTTGGCAACAATATTTTTTGCCACACAGGTGTAGTTGCCGGTGTCGGAGAGCCTAGCCTGCTTGATGATCAGATTGTTATCTATGGTTATCAGGAAGTTTGTGTCCTGCGAAGCGTTGATCACATCCTCATTCTTCAGCCACTCCACCTGTATTAAGGTTTTGGAAAGAGAAAAAGAAAACGAGGTGATAAAAAAGGTTGGGATAATCAGAAAACAAGAGATGAGAAAAGACATTGATAACTGGCAAAGACGTTTTTCAAGTTGGTAAAGAAAGAAAGGAAGTCTCGGATGGCCCTTTCTAGCTTATTATCAGTGAGGCAGACCCTGGGTGGGATTCGAACCTGGGCTGGATTACATGTTAGGCTAATGTCTTGGGCACTGAGCCATCAATACAGAAGGGAGCAAATTGCTCCATCTTTGTTAGCTTGTAAGACTTCTTTGCTGTCTATAAAAAAGTTTGTTGCTTAGCGACAGTCTGCTATAGGCCCTAGTCTGGGGCTGAACGGCAAACGGAGCAGTTTGCTCACGTATTCAGAAAAAAACCCAGGTCCCTTGATATCTTGACTGTGTGAAGGAAAGAAGTGCATGTGCAGTCACTTCCTTGTCCGGATAAGCGCATGCACAGTGTTTTTTCAAAAATGTTTAATAACTCTGTTAAAAATTAATATTCAGAAAAATCATTTCTTAGTGAGTTTCTAGATGGCGAGACTAAGGTATGTAGCCAATTTCATCTTTGCAGTGTTAATGGTTTTAAAAATCTCGTGATCAATCAGACAGTCAGTGAGTGAGTGAGTGTATGAGTGAATGAGTCGTTTTTGAGAAATACACACATACACACGAATATAAACACATCCATATTGATAACTCTGGTCAGCAGAAATAAAAATTAAATCCCTCCCTCCCAAGATAGTTCCTTCTACTATAACAGCACATTAAAGCTGTTAATTTGTGAGTGTCTTTGAAGTGTAACCATCTCTGAGAAGTCTGGACAATTTGCTACGCAAAATTGATAAGGAACTTTTGAGGCCCAATCCGCATGGCGTACAAATGGCCTTTTGCCTTACGTGGCACTTAGTGGAAAGCCCCAACTGGTACTTGTGACATATACACATGGCACGGAAGCTGTGTACACAATTATTTCATGCTGTGGCAAGCAATTACCCTAAAATGATAGCTCAGTAAACTGGAAGAGATGCTTTGTATATATAAAGAATGCTAAAATGCACCTGGTTTTGCTCATTATTTGAGAAAGGATGGCTTTTCTTATGTACAGGCGATTCTATTTTTAACTTTGTTTTGAAATGTTTGGGTCTGAAATGGCCTAATTTGCCCGGCTGTTTGTTTGCAAAGTTAGCAAAGACCAGATCATTACTTGGCTGCATTTATATTCTGCTTTGCCTTATTGTGCAAATGTCACATTGTCAAAGTCGTGGGTCTCAAGTCAGCACTCTGTTCAACAATCCATCCCGAGTCAAAGAAATTCTGGGAAGGAAGGAAGGAATTAGGAATAAGGAAAGAAGGAAGGAAAAGAGTGGGAGGAAGGAAGTGTAGGAACGAATTAGGAAAAAGGAAGGAAAAGTGGGAGGGAGAGAGGAAGGGAAGGAAGGAACTAGGAAAAAGGAAAGAAGGAAGGAAAAGAGTGAGAGTGGAGGAAGGAAGAAATTAGGAAGAAGGAAGGAAAAGAGTGGGAAGCAGGGAGTGAAGGAAGGTAGAAATTAGGAAAGAAGGAAGGAAAAGAGTGAGGGGAGGGAGAGAGAGAGGGAGTGAGGGAAGGAACTAGGAAGAAGGAAAGAAGGAAGGAAAACAATGGGAGGGAGGGGAAAGGAAGAAAGGAAAGAATGAAGGGAGGAAGGAAATGCAAAATCAATTACTGCTATTTGCATTGCTCCAAGCCTCTGGACCATATGAGTGGCATGTTGAAGAAATCATTAAACTACCGTTGCTCCTGAAATCGCAAGCTTTCTGCAGATTTATCAAGACATTATGATAGTCTTCACCCTCTCACGCTCCAGATTCAATGGTCAGAATGGAACCATTCCTTTACCCTAACCCTGATGTTCAAAATCACAAATAACTGACCAATAGAGAAAGATTTTGTATCTCCCCTCCCTGCCACATAATGAGCCCATTCTTGAAGCTTAGCAAGCTTCATTGGAGAAACATGAACCAACCTGAGCAAATGCCCAGCCCCTGGACTGCACCACCAGTTCTTTATGCAGATCTCACTGAGTTACTGGGAACCAAAGCTGCAGCAGAGGGAGAACGAATGATGTCCAGAGGAAAATCCAGAGGAATGTTGATTTTACCAAGCGCTAATGGTTCTTTTTCTATCTCTTTCTCTGCAAACAACTTGCCCAGTGTTTTCTTTACTTAATTCTGTCAGGGGTTAATGGTTGATCAGCCTATGTAGGTAGCAGGATGGAACAGGTGTTGAGGTTAAGCACATTATTAGATGTCAGGAATAACAGATCCACTGCCTAAAATAAACACTTCTGCTGAATAATGAAAACAGACGGGGCCTCAGCGTGGTGCTATCCATCACAGTTCCACTCCATCTTCAGCCGGCAACTCATTCCCCTAACAGGCTCAATTTTGGACCATAAACATCTGTCTGCTAGGTGCCGACATTCACAGCTGGAATTTTACCACGGTTGCAGAGACTCAAGAAAAAGGCCTGTATCCAAGAGGGGCAAACTGAAGGAGGGAGGTGGATTCTGGATGACATCGAAACTTCGTGTGATTTATTAACAATCTGCAGTGGGGAAAATGATCCATGATCCCTATCGTTATTCACATTCCCAAAGAACCTTTAAAGGGAAAGCACAGATGTGCTCAGCTGTGGGGAGGAGTGGGGGGGGTTCATTATCAACCGCTAGCAAATTAGAAGAGCATATATCTCAACAACTGAAGCTCATAAAAGAAAATATTCTTATCTGTAGTAATAAACCTCAAAAACAATTCATTCATCATTCACTCGCCACTCACTTATGTTTGACTCATCACTATATCTCAAAACCCACAAAAGCTATACTACTGATACTTCCTACATACCTTTGCTTCCCATCTGGGAGCAAACTACAACAAAAATTTCTGAAAAAAACTTTTTTTTAAGGAGTAATTTACCACTTATTGTCAAACATGGCCAAGGAAGCTACTGCGCACGTGCCAAGACTCAAGCAGATTGGAGTCTCTCTGCCTCTAAATGAGGAGGAGGAGCAAAGGAAAGAGGAATAGGAGAACAGCAGGGAATGAAGAGAGGTAGAGAGAGAAGAGAGAGACAGAGCGAGCTTGAATGAAGGAGGAAGGATTTGGGAGGAGGGTGCTAAAACCGGGAAGGGAAGAGATTCACGCCAAAATGGACAATAGGAGAACGGCAGGGAATGGAGAGAAGCAGACAGACAAGACAGAGCTGGAATGAAGGAGGAAGGATTGGGGAGGACGGGGCAAACACTGCAAAACAGCTGGCCATTGGAGTGTGCTAAAACCCGGCAGGGAAGAGATTCGCGCCAAAGCGGACAAGAGGAGAATGGCAGGAAATGGAGAGAGGCAGACAGAGAAGACAGACAGCTGGAAAGAAGGAGGACCTGTAAAGCACTACCGGAAGTCTCCCAAGGTGCTTTACAGGTGACTGTAAGCACGTGAATTTTACAGCTGACTGAAAGCGCCCTGGAGTTTTCAGCCGAGAGGATCTTTCTGCAGCCATCTGAATCAGGTAAGGAGTGCCCAGGGATAACAGGGAGGGGGAAGCCAGGTGTTATTCGGGGGTGAGGGTGGGCGATCTACGGTGTTTTCCCAAAAGTAAGGCATCCCCCGAAAATAAGACCTAGCACTCCTTTGGGAGCAAAAATTAATATAATACGGTGTCTTATTTTCGGGAAAACACGGTACAATTGCTACAATTGAAAGAATATGAGTAGCTATGTGAGTTATTATGAAGTATCAGTAGTCCTTGACTTATGACCTTATTTTTTATTAATATGGTCTTTATTTTTTTATCAATATGGGAAATACAAAGAAATAAAAGCAAGAAGTTAAGGGAAGGAAAAGGAGATGGGGAGACAAAATGTGAGGTACAATGGAAGAAAGAAAGACAGAAAAAGCATTATTTTTCAACTCTCTTTAGCACAGTACAAGATAACGATATTCCAGTCTCAACTTTTTGCTTTTACATGCTGATGTGTAATTAGTCCTTTCTATTACTGACTTGTGACCTTAATTAAGCCTGGTAATTATGGTCATAAGTCAGACTGGTTGTAAAGCTGGTCACCATTTTTATGATCTGTTTTACAGTCGTCGTTAAGCAAACCCGTCGTTCTCTATAAACCAGTTTTTGCTGGAAACTGGAAGTCAATGCTGGTTTCTGACAAAAATGTCATCAATTGTGTTTGTCTGAATATGGACGGAGGTGATATCAGAACTTCAAAACTGTGTCATCAATCAATTTTCAGGAATAATCATTTGTAACTTCAAATGATTATTAAGTGACAGATTGTAAATTGAGGACTACCTGTAATCTCTGTTTTGCTCACGTGAATGTCTCCCAGGTAACCACCATTGTTCATCCTCACCGAGTGCCCATCTTACCTCAGCAATTGGCACGCCTTCAGGAGGTCGGCACTGCAAAAGGACCTCATGATCAAGAGGAACTTCTTTCCCCAGTGGCTCCTGGTCAAAGTTTTTCCTCAGATCTAAGGACAGAAAAGATATAAAATCCACCAGTTTAACCATGACACTTACAAGGCAACGTAAAAATGTACAAGGCAGATAATCCAGAAGAGGTCAAGTTTTCATGTGCTGCTGTTTCTGCTACACCTGAAACAACTCCAATGTCAGATTTCTTAAGACATTTGACCACCAAGTGCTTGTATAATTTCTACCTAAAGGTATGAAAAACAGACAAAGATCCAGCAAAATATGAATCTATTCCTCCTATTTTGAAGAACATCCTATGATTAAAATGGAATGTCTTTCAAAGCAGGACAGATTTGCAGCTTAATAGAAACTAAAAGAATAACCACTGAACGAAAACAGGTCTTGCAGAATTCTATTCTTTCTCTCTTTCACTTGGAGGGCCAATATTTTTATCCTTATCGATGGTGCTTCTTGGCAAAACAGCTCAATTACTTGGGTGTTTTGCAGGAAATTGCTCAGGCTTTCTGGATCCCAGTCATTTAGCAAAACCAGCAGCAAAAGAGCTCCTTTTGTGACCTAAAACTAAACTATCACACACAAAAAGCTTGGGGAATGTTCAGGGAACAGATAGTTCTATGAAAGAACTGACTTTTCTGTTCAGTTTTGATACAGGAAACAAATTCCTGAATTAAAAGATTTTAAGTGTCAAGCATTGTGGTAGCCTAATGGTTTTTCAGATTCTCTGAAATCCCAATAGTTCCTACAAGCCTAAACAATGCCCATCTTTTTAATGAAGTCCATGAATATGACAACTGGTAAGAAAAGGGAGGAACAAAGAATTAAGCAGTAGGTGGCGCTCCAATCTACTAAATTCCTCCTAAACATTTTGACAAACTAAAGCCCTAAAAAATATATGCTGTCCCAAACAATTTGTTTTTGAGGAGGATTATGATGAATACGATGATGATAATTTGTAACCTAACTTCATGACATGATTTCTACAATGATTAGAGATATCATAGAAACATCAGCCTCGTGAGACTTCAGTACTTAATCACTTTCGCGGTTATTGTTTCTTGCATTGCAAGCATACAAAGGATATTTCATGATGTTGTAAATCAAGCCAATCATGGCTTAACGCAAAGTGCTGCAATCATATAAAATGCTTAATGTCTGAGTCGCTATGTTCACATAACATTCTCAGCTCAATTTATATTAACCTTAGCTTAGTGAACATGATAGATTCAGAACAAATCTCATTTACCAGGTTTAATGTGATCTCAGACAGTGTGACCAACATAACTTGGTACCTTCCAGATATTTGGGATTGCAACTCCCCCAATTCTAGCCGTTATGACTAATACTTTTCAATTTGGGGTGAATGAAACTGGGTTACTGCTGGTTAAAGAAAGCAAAAACAGGGGGGGGGGAAATGTAAACTCAGAGGCTATACCTCGGAACCTTATCTTCTCATTCCTGCGGAGGTTGAACTCAGAAAAGCTGAAGATGGCAACTGAAACTCTGAAAACTGATTCCAGTCTCAGAGTTATTTCCATAGCCAAACTACAAGGAGTCCATTTCCTCACTTATGGGATTACAAACTATCTCAGCTAAAAAGAAAGCAAGTTGCGTGTTTGTATGCCAGCTGGTATATAGACACAAACACCATCCCTATCTGACCTGCACCATTATACAAGGTATTAATAGCAACTTGGAATCCAGGACAAAGACAGAAATTAGTCTGAAGGTCCCAGGGAGGAAAATACTCTCCTCCTTTGTTTTACAATCCCAAAATAAGAGATTTCAGATTATATTCTGTTAAAAACGAAGCTTCCTTAAAAGTGAAACCGAGATCTTTCCAAACTTGTGCGCTTCCAGACAGCCGGGAAGCTCTGAACTCGCCGCTTGCAGACAGCTGGGAAGCGCTTTGGAGGCGCTTCTGGTAGCCGGCAAGCGCGCGCATTCGGAGCTTCACGGCTGTCTGGAAGCACATGAGTTTGGAGCGCTGCAGTTTTCAGCCCACCTCATTTCTCTGCACCTCGCTCAATCAGGTAAGTAGCCACCCGGGGGGTGTTATTTGGGGGTGGGGTCTACCCTGTTTTCCCCAAAGTAAGGCACCCCCCGAAAATAAGACCTAATGCTCCTTTGGGAGCAAAAACTAATATAAGACAGTGTCTTATTTTCGGGGAAACACGGTAGATGGTGAGTGAGACCTCGCCAAACGTCGCCAAAATACTCTAAATCCTACACGGGAAATGACCCGAACACACTTAGACATACATACATAGTAATTATGCTTATATATGAATGGCCATCTATGAATGTATCATGGTCGCATCCTTGTTATGTATGTATGTAGATATTGAGCATGCTCACTGAAGACAAATTCCTTGGATGTTCTGACGCACATGGCAAAATAAACTCTGATTCTGATTTCTTTTACATGAATTCTGATTCTGATTTCTTTTACATGAATGCCCCTTTAAAATAAACTAAAAAAAAAAAGCACCAATGAATTTCTTCCAGTAATGGGTATCTTAATATAACTACTTCTCTCTTGGACGCACACAAGCCTTTCATTAGTTAATAGTCTATAAAACATTTGATAGAGTGAATTCTTTTTATGAGGCTATTCACCATATTCCCTCTTTTCCGCAAGGTATGGAAGTGGACTGAACACCAGCAGCGAAGACACGATGTAAAAAGGTCTTCAAAAAGAAAGAAGGAAAGAAAAAATGAATATTCCCAAACCTACATGCGATTCGAACATAAGCTCGGCGACTTTTTGTCGTTCCAGCCAAACTCCATGCCACACACTGACACCAGTAATCTTCCAGGCCAAACAGTTCCTCCACTTGCTGGCGAGAGACTTCGATCTGAACTTCTCTTACAAGGAGTCCTAGAATCAAATAAATCCAAAGAAAAAAAATGATTATTATGGAGTTGGAGAAACCAAGAATCAAGAGAATTCAAACCTATTTCAAAGAAATACCATCTACGAAGATGAGAGGAATACACATCCACACATATCAGAGACAAATGAAAAAAAATACCGTAGTTTTCCATCTATAAGACACACACACACCCTGCGTATAAGACACCCCTTATTTACAGTCGGGTCATGATTGGAGAAAACCTGCTAGGTTGTCTCCATAGTTAGGTTGTTTCGGCAGTTTCGCAACCACCTGTGCATAAGATGCATCTCTGTTTTTAGGTAATAATTTTTTAGAAAAAAGTAGTGTCTTATAGACAGAAAAATATGGTAAGTCTTCTACTGAGGTCTACAGCAGTGTTCTCTTTAAGGATCAGTATATGATAAACAAAAGTTTTGCTTATGGTACATTTGTGTAACTTAAGTTAGAGCTTTGTATCCAAACAGTGAAAAAATATTCCTATTGCAATTTTTTTTTTAGTTTGACTAAGACGCAAAACTTCCTG
Source organism: Pareas carinatus (assembly GCA_032468095.1). NCBI lineage: Eukaryota > Metazoa > Chordata > Lepidosauria > Squamata > Pareidae > Pareas > Pareas carinatus. The sequence continues at coordinate 338,975 of JANHFO010006480.1, read as the reverse complement.
ATGATGTGTACTTAAGTAATCACAATACTGGTTAAATGTGATAATACTGTTTGCCAGACAATCAGCAAAGAGACTTTTGATATCATACCATGACTTTTGATCTGAGTCTGAAGATAATAACAGTGATTATTTTGTTAAATTAATGATTAATTATGTCATTAATTATTATTATATTATTAAAACCAAATCTTGGCTAGCAAACAGCAAAAAAAATGTTAATAAAATCTCACATTTGCTTTATATGTATGAAGATTTATGGAAAATCAGAAATTGAAATCCAGTCATTGACAAAGAGGATAATAATTTTTAGCACAGCTGTAGCAATGGGATTTTGACTAGAGAAATGTACTAGAGAAGCAATTAATTGGGGTAAAACTCTGGAAATGTAATTGAGATGCTGAATGGCCAGGTGGACAGAAGCAAGCCTACAAGCATCTGGACATTTTACAGCTGGATAACATCTAACATGGACAAATTAACAATGTGCTTAGTAAAGAATATATCCAAAGAGTGAGAAAAATGCTAAAGACAAAATTAAATGATGGAAACACCATCAAAGCCATCGATCTTGGTCCTTACTTTTGATATAATACACTATGGAATTATTAAACTGAACACAAGCTGGAGAGTCTGGATCAAAAAAGAGAACACTATTCACTATGTACTATGACTGCGCTTCCCCCCTTGATACTCTTTCCAGAGGGTAGCTGTAGAATTCTGGGGTTTGAAGTCCACAAACCTTAACATTGCCAAGTATTGAGAAGTACTGTTCCAATTACAAGAACTAATGAAATTAAAATTTAAAGATATCTCCTGCCTTTCCCCATCTCACTATTTGATTAACATGACACAATGTACCAGGGCTTTTCAACCTGGGGTATGCGTACCACTGGTGGTACGCCGGAACCTGGCAGGTGGTACGCGACAACCACTTTGTCTAGCTTCAGAAGCAGCGACAACACTGCACATGCCTGGGGTGAACTCAGCTAGCTAAGTTGGAGTGTTGTCCATACTCTGGCACACAGAATTGTCATCCTTGACTACTGCTGATCAGCGCTGCCAGCAGCACTTCCCGCAGTGCCAATCAGCTATAGCCAAGGGCACCGATTCTGCATACCAGAGCATTGGCAACATAGTTAGCCGATTTCACCCCAGGCATGAGCAGCACTGCACACGCCTGTGAAGTCAGCTGTCAACTGTCAGCTGTGCTGTGGTGTTGTCCACGCTATGGTGTGCAGATCGGCACCCTTTGCTACAGCTGATTGCTGCTGCCGGCTGTCGACAGCACTGATCAACTGTAGTCAAGGGTGCCAATTCTTCACGCCAGAGCATGGACAACATTGCAGTGCAGATGACTTTGCCCCAAGCCAGGAGTGTGCAGGGCTGCTTCTGCCATCTCCAGGAGCAGCAACTTTCTTGAGGTGAGAGTCAGGTAAGAGTGGTATGTACTGAAGAGAAAAGGAGGTGGAGAGAGGAGGGGATATAAAAGGAGGTGATTTGGGCAGAAGACGGAGAGAGAGAAAAGACGATGAGGGGGAAAGAGGAAGAAGAAGAGAAGGTTCTGTGGAGAGGGAGAGAGAGAGAGAGAAGGGGATAGAAGAGAAGATTGTCAAAACTAGCAGAGGAATCAATAGTTTTTTGGAAGGGGGGGCTGGAACTGGAATACTTGAATATTGTCCTGTCCTAAAAGTTGTACAGTCTGTGAAAAGCTTGAAAAGCCCTACAATACATCAAGGGAAATGGGGGGAAAGGGGAGGGGAAGCACCTTATGGGAACAAATGAATGCCTCTTGATACTGCAATGAATCCCTTCTTAGGTAGTAAAACTGAGGGTCCTCCTTTTGCCCATGGTGTTTTGCCCTTCCAGCTTTACCCTCAACCTCCATCTTTCACTTCTTTTCACACAAGGCACTTCTTAGCATTCTGTACAGAGGGATAGAATCAAGATCACGTGAAGTGTTCATACCACTTTATAAGGCCTTAGTAAGACCATACTTGGAATACTGCATCCAGTTTTGATTGCCATGATGTAAAAAAGATGTTGAGACTAGAAAGAGTTCAGAGAAGAGCAGCAAAGATGATTAGGGGACTGAGGGCGAACTGCCTGACAGATTGTAGATCGGGTCGGTTTCATGTTTGGTTCTGGCCCTAAAGTTGCCCCAGAGAGACAACGGAAAGAGGGGATGTTTTTCAGTCTCATGGGAGGTGGCAACCACCCTGGGACTGGGAAGGAACCCCTTGGAAAATCTACAATGCTGGGCTGCGATCATCGCAGCATTTAGCCACAGATGAGTTACGAAGCAAGAATGAAGCAGCTTGTAAGCAAGCCACAAAATAAGCTTG
>JANHFO010006480.1:286255-303787 GCA_032468095.1 Pareas carinatus | reverse complement strand
AATTCCACATATTGTAAGCTATTGTTTTGTATGTTATTGACCAATAAAAACTTTTTCTATTAAAAAAAAAAGAATGATGTATTAATATCAGGAAAAAAAAATAGGAAGGAAAAGTTTCAAAATGGAAGTGATGGCAAGCAGTTAAATATGGCTAGCATGGAATTAGACACCTAAGTGGCTGCAAAATGGATTGTTGGTTTTAATTCAGAAAACGGGTAGCTAGTGTTCCTAAAATAGATTGGACATGTTTTTTGGGGACTGCTAAAAGTTTATCTCTTCTTGGAGGAGAATGATTATGAAGTGTTCAAGGGTAAGATTTGTAGAAGACTCTTCAAAAAAGAAAAATACCCTGAGATAAATTTCAGATCTACACAAATTGCATGCTAAGATGTTAGAAGATAAAACAATCAAAAATTTATCTCTCAGTATCAGTTAGATACAGGCCAACTTACGGTTCATCTGACTGGCAAGATGAAAAATATGCCACTATTTTCTCTAAGGCTTTTTTTTTTTACAAGAATAGTCTTGTAGCAACATAAAATGATAAATTGCACAAATACATTAAACTCATACAATGCATTTCATGATACTAGTCTACATTATTAATTTTAAAAGATTTTTATTTAAATGTTTTCAGCTCAAACTTGTTACTGGTAATGATCATATGATTTGTTGTTTTCTTTTTTCTTGTCTGGTTATTTTTCCCTTGAATCACGTGAAATCTCAGGATCTGATCATAGGTTATTAAGATGGTAAATTAAGTGTATTTACATTGTGATTTATCAATATAGCTGGTTATTTTGTTTTAAACATGTCAATTAGAGCCAAGAAACCTCCCTCTGCAGCTCTAGCCTGTCATCACCATCTGTGCTTTCAAATGTGGGAGAGGAAAATCATCTGGGCAACTCTTTAAAATAAATTCTTGGTCAATTAAAGATTTCAAAACCATTCCAAGAGTCCATCTCTTTTTTTTTAAAAAAATGGTTGCATTCAGAGACTACAATAGTAAAACAAATCCAAAACAAAATCTCTAGAGGATAAAAATGAAAGTCCAGGAAATGACAAGATGGAATACTCACATTGTTTTGAATAATTGTATTAGTCTCCTGAAATCTCAGGTTTCATTAAAAAATATTTTGTAAGACTGGCATTGAAAACATTACTAAACAAACAAATAGAATTTATCGATTTTTTTTAGAGATCTTTTTTGTGCTTTCTGATTTCTTAAGTGAAGTTTTCCATGTGAATAAAATTTCCCTTAAGTAAAAATTAAAGGCAGAAACTAGTTCAAATATTATTATTGTTCTATTTTTGTATGTTAAAGATGGAACTTTGTGTTATTCTACACCAGCATCAGTAAAATCTTCATAGGAGTGAGGTCCTATGAAAAGATAAAATAAAATAAAATATTTATATAATAAAATTACATACTAAGAAGCTTTTAAAGCTGTGTTTAATTTTATACCCAGATGCTACGTAGAAACTGACCCAAAATTGAAGCACAAGGAAGGAGGAGGAGGAGGAGGAGGAGGAGGAGGGTGATGGCTTTTTGTATGTGTATATATAGATTTATATGGATTTTTCTTTTTTCTTTTTCTCACTTTCTTTTTGAAAAATAATAAAAAGTTTTTTAAAAAAAATCAGGTCCCTTTCAGCAGCATTTTTAACTTGAGGAGTAGCCGAAAAACACACAGAACCATGTCACGAAGCCTGACGAACGATGGGAATGCTGTGTTTGGCCAAGAATGTCTGAATCAAATCTGAGTAATGGGCGGGTACATTATCATGATGAAACTGCCAAATCTGACAGGTGCTCCCTCATAGGCTGACTGCCAGTGACTGACGGTTTCCGCAGATAGAAAAAAATTCACACATGTGCATGAATGTCCCCTACACCTCTCCACCGAAGGACACCTCCCATGCTTCACTTGTTTACATGGCAAAAATTAAGGCTTCATACTTTTTGAACACATCTCATATTTAGGGATCATTAATTCTATGCAAAATTCTCTCCCTGGTGAATAATGTGGACTGGAGATTGGAAGAGAAGGGAAGTTGTCTGGCCATTCACTACATGTACTTTTATCAGGAAATGAAGGAAGTCTTCATGAATGTAATTGGGGCAGCACAACATTTAACTGAAAAACATTAAGCTGTGATTATCTTTGATTCTGGCAGGTTTGCTGACGGTAAACTCCATAAGAGCTAGGTATTACAGTAATGCTTTTGTGACAACAGAGAAACATACTGAGAACAAGGTTAACCAGAACTTCCTGTACAGAGTCAGTGGTATTACAGAGTATGACAGTTGTTTTAATGTGCAATTAGATTATAAACAATACTTGTTAGGAAAATCATCATTTCTATACATCATATAGCACTCCCAAAATATCCAGTTACAGGTCATCGCCAGTTCCTTTCAGATAAACTTTTGAGCTCCATAGATTTTAAAATTTTCTTCAACAAATTAAGCAGATAACAGTGCTGTTATAATTTTCCAGTCTCCCACAAATCAAAGTTAAGGAACGATTCATTTTTTCCTACTTTGCAGGTGCCACCAAGAACCAAGAATGAATAACTGCAGCCAGATGTTTCTCACGTTCATTTTTTCTGTTTTCAGCCAAAAGTCCATAAAGGGTTTCCAGTCACTAAAAATGTAAATGTTTTTCTCTAAGCAAACAACTCTTCTGTGAATTCTGTCATCTTCGCCAACCATTCCTCTATTGTGGGTAGAAAACCTGTTAACTTCATGGCATTCCTAGATGACAATGTGTATGCATATTACAAATTTATTAATGAGCTATTTCAAACTATATTATAAAGGAACTGTCATATGTATATAAAATGCTTAAGAATAGACAGTCTTGTTGACCCTATACTTTACTCTCCATGGGGGGTTAATTATGGATATTCATCCATAGATATGTTCAGCCTTTCCACATGCAGTCACATTTTTCTATCCTTTTCATATGTATTCATCAATTCGACCATTTCTCATGCTCTGTTGCAGATTGCTATCTTAGTGGGAGCAGACAGATTGTTCATATCTTGTCCTCATATGTACCACCTCCAGCCCTTGGCACCCCAGATGTATACATTTATAGGATAAAAAACAGGGTTAAGGGAACTAAAGGAAGTTGCATGATGATTTCTTTGTCTAGACTCTTACAGAGTGCCATCATGCACAAAAAGAATGAAGAAAGAAAAGGATTATAAAATTTGGATCATCTGCATTCTGGTGAACATTATATGCAAGAGCCCCAAAGATTGATTTGTGACAACTGTGGTTACTCCTGGGTCACATTATATCTTACAAGGTCCACAGTTCAGAAGCAAAATGTGAGCTTTGAATGCAAAAGTTCTTGAATTCCACCTCTTTCATCTCCATTTTAAAAAGTCGGAGATCAGGTGATACCTTTTCCTGAAACTTCCTGCAGATTAATGTTGGAAGATAAATCCAGTCCAGTTCCAAGCTGAGAGATAGATGCTGAAGAAATGAATTACAAGCAGCTGCATGAAAAGAGGTCTCCATTTTATTTAGTTAGCCAGTGGCAAAGTGACAGAATGTCTCTGGGGTAGTTGACAAAATGGGGCTGGGAGTAGGTACATTTTTATGCATTCTTTGGGACTTTGTGAAAGGAGATGCCTGCTCTTGTGTAAGAATGTGTTTTTTAAATATTCTATTGGCTGTTGGTAAAATCCTATGGTGTCATGACTGGCTTTGCAGGCAGAGGGGAAATGTCAATCCTATGTATATTTTTACCTATTGTGTTGTTTATTTGGAGTTCTACACTGTCCTTTGCCTATGAATACAATGTGGCCAGCTTTCTCTGAACGAATTATATCTAAAGAGGCTGTTCCCTGTAGCAGTAAGACTGGGTGCGTGTGTGTTGTTTTCTGCTTTCAAAATCTTTCTCCTCTCCTTCAAGGAAAATATTCTATGCTGCATCTTTTAATATTAGGAACAAATAATATCTTATACTGGGCAGGAGGTGGTTCCCACATTAGGATCCCAAAGGCAGCCCAGTTTCCAATCCCATTGTCATGTGGGGTTGGTGGGGAGGGACAAAGAAAGTGGGGAAAGGAGTTTGATAGAAAATCTGCTTATCCAGTTCCAGTTAGAGACAATCAGGTGCTAAGAATGCAAAGAATGATCTCCTTCTCTGGAATAAACAGAATAGTTGTCATGAGGATGCTTTCTTTTCCCCACAACCAAGGTAAGATTCAAGTGCCAATCTAGAACCTTCTCCATTGTTTGGGACAATGAAACATTGGGTCAATCCTGCCAGCAACAATAGATACCTTATTAAGCCTTCTGAATTAGGTTTCTTCATGTCATTGTGTTTTCTTGCAGTTGAATAGATCTGGCAGTTATACAAAAGGCAATGCTGGTGGCAGTGCTCCAAATAAAGAATTCAACTACACTGGAAGAAAAACAATTTTGAGAGCAGAGCAATGTGAAAATGCAGAAAATCAAATTAATTCCATTTCAAGGTTGGAAAAAAATCAAAAGCTGCTCTTTGTCAAGGACCCTGCAAATAATTTAGAATGAATGCTTTCCCTGCAATAGAAATTAGCAGAATCAGTTTCTGAGGAAACTGGAGAAGGCTACAAAATGGACAGCTGACTCTCTAAGATGAATTTGTTATGTCACATTGATTTGACATAGGAATAATAATGGTCAAGTAAGCCTTTGAAATGTCCTATCTTCCACCTTGCCACCGCAGGTCTCTGTAACTGGAAACTATTTCATTATCCTCTTTGTTGCAAGGCCTATCAAGCTGAAATAGTAAAAGCTGTTTCAATAGAACTATTTTCCCTTTAGATTTTGCATCCTTCAAACAAACAGGGAGGCTTTGCACTGCTATAAAAACTACACCTTATAACAAAAAAGCATAAACCAAAACCTGTAAGGTTTCCATGGATCAACTGTTTATACATTCCTCCATGTGAGTTAGGACTGATGGGGTACAGCAAAGGGAATGTAAATCTGGTGTTTATCCTGATAAGCAACATTAAAGGCTTCCTAGCCATGAAGATCCAGTCAGGAATGGCTTATGTACTCATGGTCAGCTTAAGATGGCATGGAGAATTCAGCTAATACTGCTGCCTGAAAGATCATAGTGAGCGTAAACCTTTCCAGTCAAGGGGTTCAGGTCAGAGTCAGTGGTTATATAGTAACAACTGTAGGTCATCTTGCTGTTTTAAAGCAGAGTTCCCCAATCTTTCCTGCTTTGTGGAGCAGCGGGGAGGGAAGAGAGGATGGTTTCATGTAAGCAGCCAGCAAGCATGCATGCACATGCTTGCCAGCTGCTCACGCAAGTGGGGATGCACACGCACACATGCTCACCTGACACCTCCACAGTCCAGTTTCTATTTTTTAAAAAAAATTATTTTCAAAAATAAACAAGACAAACATGTAAAACAAAAAACAACAACAATATAACAATGTGCTTCAATAAATTGGTAGAAAACAATCTCCTAGTAATGCATTGAAAAGCTATATCTATTCTACTTTTGGTTCCAGCCTCTCGTGATGAGGATGAGGCAGCTGGGCCTCCGGTTACCGAAATCCTTTTTTTTCCCCATTTTGGGGCACATCAGTGCCCAAGACCATCCTGGAGGGATGGCTTAAGAGAGAGGCCATGTGGAGAGCTGGATCTGCTCAACTCCTTTTCTCCATTGAGAGAAAAAGGTGTCCACAAAAGTGGCACCATTAGGGAGAGGCCTGGAACATTACAAAACTAAGAATGACGGAAGCAAAGAAGACAAAAAATATCTGATCTGGTGGAAATAAGCAAACATTATTATTATTCTCTACAAAAGAAAAACTTTGTTGGCCTGATTAAGAAAGAAAAACAGATAAGTTATTGCCGAAAAAAGTTTTTTTAAAAAGACAACTGAAATCTACAGGGGAGCTAAATGATGAATGAAGGTTTAAGGAGATCTGGAAAATGGAGGATGTCTGAAAGGTGATGAATTTTAATTTTTTTTCTGTGAATTTTTGTGGATTAATTGAGATAAATATAAAGACTGTTTGATTTGGATCCTGATTAAAATGGGTGATGGCTTTAAGGGAGATTAACAGTGGATTACAATGGAAGAAATGCTTAAATTATTGGAGAGACATTGTTATCAACAAAGAGAGAGGGAAGCCCAAAAGAGACCTTTAGAAATGGAAAAAATATCAGGACAAAGTAGAAGAAGGAGAAAACTCAAGAAGAAGAACAAAAATCAGAGATTAAAAAAGAAAGAGACAATGCTGTTAAGAAATAAGAAGATGGAGAAAATTATTAATTTTTCAAGGGACATTGGGGGAAAAATGCATTATAGTAATGAGAGCCTTAAAGGTGGTAAATTGAATTCTGTAGTGGAGAGGAAGGAGGAATAGACCTGGAATAAAAAAGGGATGACTAAGCAGAAAGAAGTGGGGAAAGAAATTGGGAGAAAAGATACTAGAGGATTGTGGCTCAAGAGGAAAGAGAATCTGGATATAGAGATACTTACTAAAATAAAGGAAAATCTGTCTATAGAAGTATTTGAGGAAGAAATATCTGCCAGGAGAGGTATAGGCTAAAATGGAGTTACAAGAGTTGTAAAAGATTGGTGGTGGTACTAATGAAGGGAATTGTATTAAATTTTTGTTTTAAGTGATGTGTTTGTGAGAAAGCCTCAAATGAGAAATAAGATGCGATTAATATTAGTAAAATAAGCTGTTTTATTTGAAATCTTTGCAAAGAGGTGCCCATATGCCAAAAAACAAATGAGTAGAAAATGGTGTATTCCATACATAGGTTTTTATAAGAAATGAGGCAAACTGTGTTCAAGCGGTATCTCACCCCAAGATAGTTCAAAACCAGTCCGGCTGGGACGTCCCATCTAAATTGAATCTGTCTCTTCTTGAGCTCATCAACTAGGAAGGCATAATCCTTCCTAGTTCTCAACATCTTGGGAGGAATTTCTTTTGGTATTAGTATCTCTTTACCAGCCATCTGAAATTTATTTTTGTAAGAAGCCTACAAAACATCATTTCTAAAGTTTCTAGTTGTAAAATAAATCACCACATCTCTAGGCAGCTGTCTCTGTCTGGCAACCCAGGAATTCACTCGATAAATTTTGTCAATTTGTGCTATAATCAACATAGGTTCTCCTCCAATTTTATTTGCCAAGGTTTCTGTAATCATTTCTTTCAAATCCTCTTTATCATTCTCTTTAAATCCACTCACCCATAAAGCAAATTCCATCGATTATTGTGTTTTTTTTAATGATCATTTAAGCCTGGTAATTTGTGATTTGGCTGACAACTCTGTTTATTTGTTTGATGATCCAATTTTGGATCATCTTTTTTGTCTGTCTGTGAATAGGAATGTAGAAGAAATTAAGCTGGCAAATAAATATAAACTTTCCTATTTGCATTTTCTAGACTGAAGTATGAATTAAAACATAATTCCTTGTACAATTTTGTATTCCTATGAAACATTGTAAAGCATTTGCAATTTCATACAGTAGGAAAAACGTGAACAAAGAAAACAGCAAACATAAATATTTATAATGGAAAGAATTATCTTCCCTACAAAGGAATATCTATTCTTATGGATAGTTATATAAGTATGTCCTTGGAATATAAGAAGAAGCAATAAAGTTCTATTATTCCTTGAACAGAAAGTTCAATTACAGTTTTTTTTTACTTTGCCACAACTCTATAACAAATTGTAGAAGACAGGCATCTTTCACAATTTGCTTCTGGCAAATCCAAAATTCACAAAGCAGGATCAGTAAAACAAACAGTCTCACTATTTTGAAATGTTTGGTCCTCTGAAAATACCCTTTTCTCTTGAAATATGAATTTCTCCTTGAGGGATATGGGCAGCCTAAAAACATGAAATATAAGTAAATAAATAAATAAATAAATGACAAAATATCCAGTGGAATAGAACAAAAACAAAGCAAAGCAAGTAAGAGAAAATGTGCAAAATTAGCTTGTTGCCTATGTTGTAAAGTGTGAGGCTGGCCCCCACTTCCCAGGAAAGAACGACCCTTCACTCCAATGTAGAATAGAGAAAAGGTACTTTTACTGGGTGTTTGAGTGCAGCGTTGCTAGGCAAGCTCTCATTACATTCAGCATGGAGTTACAGAAGGGAAGAGATCTTCCTGGCCCCCAAAAATTCCTCAGCCAATCAATGCTGTGGTGGCATTGAACGAGTCATTCAGCTGTAGCTGGGTCCAGTGTCCTTGAGGTGTCTCCAATGGCGCATGCCTAGCTCCCATCAGTCATCTGCCAAGGTCCTCAATCAGTTGAGTGTTCAAGGCTCCTTTCCTCCTCTAGGCAAAGTCAGTCCCACCCCATACATTACATCTCACTCAGCCCCCTCCCTCCAGGTATGGAAGATGCTTGCAGCAGCTGACAGAAAGGATCAAGACAACGATCACTATATGGTGTGTAAACAAGTTGTGCTTCTTTCTAACAATGAAATCTACTTTTAATGAAAAATGGGTACAAGCCAAAAATATTATAAGAGAATTGAGGTATCACCACTGGTTAGTACAGGATACAGCAATGACATTCTTATCAGATTCCTGTTCAGTCTCTAGTTAAAAGCTTCTAGAAAAAGAATGTCTAGGGCTTAATTCTTCTTACATGATGTTCTGCTGTGAACAATAGGCTCCTGTTAGAAATTTTATTCTAACAATTATATGTAACATTGTATCTTAATTCAATGAATTGTCCACTCATGTTTCAGGACAATACAGAAGAAGTCTGCTTTAGAACAGTGTAAGAAAAAGAATAATTCTTTTTGTTATAGCACTGCTACTAAAGAAAAATGGTTCTCAAGTTGTCAAATTTAAGATGTGTTGATTTCAGCTTCCAGAATTTTCCAGAAAACATGGTTGGCTTGATAATTCTAAGAATTGAAGTTCACAAATCGTAAAGTTGTCAAGCTTGAGAAACACTGTTGCAGAACCTTGATGGTCTCTCAGAAAGGGTTAAGATTAAGCTCTTTGGGGAGTCTTTGGGATATGCTCAGTATGTCATTCTACTATTCTGCTACTGAATGTAAGCTTGTGAATACGGTTGTTTTTCTGACATACTAACATATTATAATAGCAGAATTTGCTCACACTATTGTGATATTTTTACTTATTGATTGCATAATGTACTACGGATATTGAAACCATAGAAAATCATAATGAGTTTGTTGCACATAAATTTGATAGCTGGTTAGCTAGCTAAAATGTATTGCCCTTGTGCTATGTCATGAAAATTTTATTTAGAAATAAATATCTTATTAACATCTACTCTGTTGCTCAAAATATAGTTACATTTCAACTGGGGAAAAATCAGTTAATATAAAATATAAAGCACACATAAAGAAAAAATTCCAAGTGTATTTACTCTTCTGATTCCATTGCAAATAGTAATTATTAAGAATACTCTTTGTATGTAATCTTAAATGACAGCTGTAATTATTTATTTTACTGAATTTCAGGTTTATATGCAACAGATATGCATTTTTTATTTTGGCAATGAGAAGCAAGCACCAAATGTAATATCTGTATCAAAAATGGTGATCCTTTTTATATTAAGCTTTATGTAGGTCATAATTTGCCTTTTAATGAAGAACAGGCTTAAAGGCAACCTTGGTTTGCACAGTGGGAAACTTTGATAGCTGTTGCACTAAATTGCAGATATTAATTTAACTTCATTGACTGCTTAACTAGACAAAAACATAAACTTGGTTACAGAGTACGTACCTAAGATGTACCAGATATGAAAAAGTTCCTACTATATCATAGTCATGTAGGCTAAATTAAGTTAAAATAAATAAACAACAATTGGCTTCATGTATTCATGAATTGAAAGGGGAAAAAATCAAAAGGTATTGGTTATTGGGAAAATATGAGCTCAACTATTTACAAATTCTATATATAGTTTCACTTCTCATACAAATGTGAAAACTTTATACTATTTTGATCACATATTATGCTATTACTTATTCTACATATTTGTAGCTTATCATTTATTCCTTTTTATCTCTGTGCTCTGTCATTTCAAATTCTACAACTTCAGCATAATATAGTTAGAAGGGACCTATTAGCTCATTAACCCCTGCACAATGCAGGATTCAAATTACAGTATTACTGAAAACTGGAAGTCATGGTTCCATGTGAACACTTCTAAATGCTGGATTCAGTCTGCTAGTATTGTAGGCACACTATTGTATCTGTGGATTTCAACAGAAAAAAATAGTACTATCTAATTTGATCCTACAAAAGTCTAAATTTTATTTTAGTCAAAAACCAAGAAGAAATTTACTATAGTGTACTGTATATGACAACATTTTTGCAGAGCAGCATGTAAGATCTACAAAACCCTCACGGGCCACGTTCCTACTACAGAGACATATTTTATGTAATTGTAGGCATATTTTTGTTATGCTACATATTATCATACTTTACATAAATTTTAGATACCATTGCATTTTTGTAATTTTAGATGTTATCACATGTTGTATATTTTTATCATCTTATAGCCTAGACATATTTCTTTTGTACATCACTCATAAATTTTAATTGTTGTTTTTATAGAAGTATTATAATTTTGTCTTAAATTTTCTTTATAGTCTCTTAAGATAGATTTGTAATTACTTATTGAGCATGGACATATACTTGTATGCTTGTATCGCTCTAAGATTATAATAAACTGACTGACTATTTAAAAAGCAATGTAAATATCCACCAAATAAATAAGAACAAACAGTGATGATGAATGAATTAATTAATAGTAAAGCCAAACAACATATTCTGAGCCCCATACCTGGGTACATAACCAAGCTTTTAATGCTTTGTGAAAACTAACAGGGCTGGGACCATTTTAATATCCGAAAGGAGAATATTCCACAAAGCAGGGACTGTAGAAGAAGAAAATACTCATCTTCTAGTTTTTGCCAGTAGACACACTTTGTATGATGGAATAAACAGAAGTGTTCCCTAAACTGTCGGGCTTGGTGGTCCAGTGTGGGGGAATAGGAAAGAAATGATGGCTTTGTGCACATGCACAAATGCTCACCTGCCCTGTGCTCATGCCAAGTGAGTGCCTGTTGTACACACAAGTGGGACTGTGTGCATGTGTGCACATCTACATTGACCTGCCGCTCATGAATCCCAACTGCAAATAGGTCACAACCTGGTAGTGGGCTGTGGCCCACAGGTTGGGGACCCCTGATCTACAGCATGATTAATCTGTTGAATTAAATTGGACTGGTAGAAACTCTAAATCCGTAATATTTTTGTGAATACTTTTTATTAGATTTTTCATGCACTAAACCCCAATTTTTCAACTAGTTTTTAAAATTAAAAATATGTGTGTTACTTTATATTTACTGCCATCTGTAAGCAATTTGGTAAAATAACAAAAAACCATTCACATACTTTCTACTGGGTTATATATATGTTTCCCACTCCTTCCCCATGTTTATTGAATAGTTGGGCAATAATAATAAATACTCTTTTCCCCTACTGATCTGTCAATTCTAACCAACAGTCAGTATTGGCCAAGCCAAGTCTGATTGTTTGCACATACCATGTCCTTGGAACTCTAATAGGAAGTAAAATATGGAAAGAATACTTTAGAAAAAAACAAAACAAAGCCCCATGATTCTGAGATTTTTTGACTTATAATTGTCATGTACATTTTGGAAATACAGGCTTGTGACTTGAACAAGCTATGATGGGAACTTTTAGAACATCAAGTTCCTATTGCACCTTTACATACCGTTCCAAGTTAAAATAATTCCCAAAGCTTTCCTCTCCACAACAGTTTATTCATGATATTTGCAACCTTTGGACTGTTATTTACTGTTGATCTTCTAAGATAGGAATGGAATTGTCTAAAGGCAATCCCTAGTGTTGCAAGATAGTTATGGAGACTGTGGAATTTTATTTTCTTATCTGATCTCATGAATATGGAAGCACTGATTGTTTTCAATGCCATATAAGGTCTATAGGTGTTATGTGTTCTTCCTATTCATGTAACATGGATAGGAAGCAAATGCATATCTCTAGTCTGTCCCTCCCATCAGTCCATATTTTCTTGGGCTGAGTTGTTAGATCTACAGGAATTCACTGGAAAGTGAATAATAAAATAGGTTTTCAGAGAACGCAGATGCATGAGCTTGCATTTCTGGAAAAATAAATTAATAATTCCCTTTGAACTGAACAAGAATTGTAGTGATGTGGCAAAGCGTACTTAAAACAAGTTTCCACTACTAATCTTCATATGAGCAGACTGAAACCCTTCATAATATTTTAATATCTTTCCAAATATAGTGGTTTGTATGCATGAGAAGTTCAGGCTCTCAGACTATAGTGCTAATTTTGTTTGTTGAAATATCTATATATTGACTTTGTGTTCCAAAAGTCTTCTCTGAAATACTAAATAAAAAGTAGTACTTCCTCCTCCTCCTGCTATCACCATCATCACCACTATTACTAAAATAAACTGTAATATAAACATGTTTCATGATTGGCATTTTAAAATCCAAATTTTTTTCTGGGATAATTAAACCTGACCTGAATGATACTAATATAAATGAATCAATCTTATCTTCTGGCTTCTTATGTGGCATCCAACCTTAAACCTAAAACTTAACCTAAGCCTAACCTGCAAGGGCACTTCAGCTCCACAGCCCAAATTTCCCGAACATTCACAATGCAATGTTTTGACTAAGTGATTTTCATATGTGCTGCAAGAATATTCATAACGTGGTATGCGCTGTAATCAAATGTATTTGCTTAATGGTGAGTGCTTGTTTTAAAAACAACCCCCATGTTAAAATGATTATATGGTGTTATGAATTCTGGATTTCATTATATGTGGAGAGTTCCAGTTTGGAAAAGATGATCGATTCATTACCACAACTAATATATAGTACATTGTAGGATGACATAATAAAAAAGACCTTTGCCTCCAAGGATACTACATACTATAGGAATCAATAAGAAAGATTTAAACAGGGCATTAGGATAAAATGTTTTTATTCCCATCAGGATCATAAGCCCTCATTGGATAGTTTCTATCATATTATTGTTAATATATGAGCAATCATTTCTGATTATTTAAAACAGCAGCCTACAACGTTTTGGGCACTAGGGACCAGTTTCGTGGAGAAAGGCTTTTCTGTGGACTGGAGGTGGTGTGGTTTTGCACACCGCCTGCATTCCGTGGATGGGGCTTTGCTTGTTTGCGTGGACCAGTTGCTGGAATGCCGCAGACTGGTCCATGGACCAGGGGTTGGGGACTCCTAATTTAAAACATACGTTATATTAACACTTCAATGAGAAAACTTTTAAATATTCATTCACTGCTCCCTTTAAAGAGAATGCTTGCTTGCAGTTTGAAACATGGATTGCCAAACTTGCAGTGCTCAGCTAAAAATCAGCATATATATATAAAAATAAATAAAAGTTATGTGTATAGTACCTATGACCTGCAATGTAATGAGTTAACATCTGCTTCGTTCTTCTTACAGTCTGGCTAGATTTTTTTAGGGCATGTAGGTTAATGCTGCAATAGGAAATTCAGGTTGACACCCACTCTTTAATAATAGCTATTCTGTCACTAGAAATGCTAATTAAACATTGTCACTGTTATTATGTGACCTGATCTCTTTGAATATGTCATTTGGATAAAACACTCTTCTGTCCTTTGTAGGAAACATAGGTTTTCAAATTTAATAAAAGGTGACCACAACTGTGTTTCTTGTAGATAATAGAAAAATAAATGTGGAAAAAATAACTTTGTACCAACATTTGATCATTTAGAATATTTTCCTTCATAAAATTGTGAACAAAATATAGCCTAACATCAAAATAAACAAAGAAATATAATAAATTAATTATCATAAATGGTAAAGTATACAAAGTATAAGGCATTAAAGAAGAAATTAAAACTTTGAATTCCAATTAAACTGTTTAATACAAAAATAATAGTGGGATGTATTTTATTCTATTAAATTACAGTCTGATTTATTTAGGAGAAACATATTATTCTGAAAAAAACGTGTTCCCTTGCACCGCAATCATTTAACTTTGGGTTGTTAACTTTCACTACAATTCCTGTCCTGGATAGTTAGCGGTCGGCACCACCTGATAATTTTGATATCAAATAGCATTTAATAATTTTGATAGGTTATTTCATTTTGAATAGCCAGTTGGTTCTAGAATATTAGAAGTCTGCTTCTAAATAACCTATGAAAAATTATGGTAGTATTATAATCTAGTTTGATATAAGACTCTTACTGCACTGGTATGGACACTGCTTATATTGTGGAATCTTGATCTTAATTACAACTATTAAGAACTTGAACCTCTATGTCATAATTTGCTTTATCTTTTCAATTAGAAGGTAAAAGGCAAAAGGTTTAGATAAAAATGAGCATTTTTCAGCATAAGAAAGTGAGGTACTAAAATGGAAAAAAGGCCTGTCTTTACTTTTTATTAAATATGGGGCTTCAATTACCTGCACAATTGGAACTGTGTGCTCACTTTATGTTCGCATGAATGGGGGTGTGCATGCTCACTCAGTCATGCATGACAACTCATAAGCCCAGTTGCCAATAGGCCACAGTCAGTAATGGGCTGTGACCCATAGGCTGGAGATCCATGATCTACAAGAGTGACCCTTTTTAGATTTAGATTTAGATTTCATTAAATTTTTATACCGCCCTTCTCCCCGAAGGGACTCAGGGCGGTGTACAGCCATATAAAAAACATTTACAAGACAAGTACAACAAAAATACAACACTTTAAAAACATATAAACATTTGGCTGTCAGAAGGCTGCAAAAGGGGATCACAGGACATTACGACGGTCATAAAGGTGAGTCAGTTGTCAAGCATTCAAATGCAAATCTCGTGACTATGGGGATACTGCAACCATCATAAGCGTGAAAAATGGTCATAAGTCACTTTCTTCAGTGCCATTGCAACTTCGAACGTTCATTAACCAAACCGTTGTATATGACGTAACCATACCCAACTGTCGACAGTTGAAGAAATCTCAGCTGAGATTCCCATTAGAATTCCCGATTTTCCATTACTCTCACAACCACAAAAAAATCCTGATTTCCATTCCTGATTTTCACCCCTCCCCACCCCTAAATAAAAATGCACTGCATAAATATTCCCACTGTCGAGAATCGAGAATCATCTCTTCCCAATGAAATTTGAATAGCAACCTACTTCCTTTCCCCCTTGTCTGTTATTTTAGGGAAAGTGGGGGGGGGAGATAAATGAATAACAATGGCTTTTGCTAACCTGTATGTTCTTTTCATTGTTGCCCCACCTTACAAGCGGCTTGGAGACAAAACTGAAAAAAAAATCAGCCTTCTCTAACCGCTTGCCCTTGCTAACTGCTAGGGCGGAGTGGGAATAAAAGCAGGAGGTGCTTGAGACTGGATGACACCTGGTTAGGGGAAAAGATTTAATTCCCCCCACCCCCTCTGGCATCTGAGACCTAGTAAGACCAGATCCCTTCCCTTTGCCCTCGCCTTCCCTCCTCCTCCCCCCCTTCCCACCAGCTTTTGCTCCCTCCTAGCACAAGACAAATGCTGTAATTACACAGCATTCCTTCCAGACTCTGGTAATGAGAGGGTGCTTTGAGCCAGCAGTAATTATATAGTTTTAAAATAAGCAGATTCTTCTCCAAGCAAAATTAAAAGTCTGCAGACAGACTCCCCTTGCTGCGCACCTTTATTAAACAGGGACTGAGACACACAGAAAGAAAGAGAAAGAGAGAGAGAGAGAGAGAGAGAGAGAGAGAGAGAGAGAGAGAGAGAGAGACTTTGTCAACCAAGCAGGGTGGAATTGGAAACGTTGCAAAGCCAGCTAAGGAGGTGGCTTTCTACTACTTTGAGCTTCCTTCAACCTCATTCCCTCACCTCCAAAGATCTCACTTACTTAAAGCGTTGAAGGTTGAGCTAAGCAAAGTCTTGATAGACAATAAAAATTACAGGGGACCTCCGAGAACCTATCCAATTGATATGCAACAGGCTTCTGTGTGGGTAAAAATCCTTTTAACCGCCCAGAATTTTCTCCCGGAAATGGGTCCAAAAGACTTCCTGGAAAAGAAGCCATAACCCAAAAGCTTGCAGAAGCTGATTACCTGACAGCCTTAGAGGACAGCCAGTTGGCTGGAGAATTCTGGGAGTTGAAGTTCACAAGCCTTAAAGAGACCAAATCAAAAATTAGGGCAAGAAAGGTTTTTAAGCAGGGTAAAACACGCTTAACAGAATGACAGAGTTGGAAGGGACCTTGGAGGTCTTCTAGTCCAAGTCCCTGCTCAGGCAGGAAGTCATATATACCATTTCAAACAAATGGCTGTCCAATCCCTTCTTAAAAACTTCCAGCGTTGGAGCATTCATAACTTCTGGAGGCAAGTTATTCCACTAATTAATGGTTCTAACTGTCTGGAAATTTCTTCTTAGTTCTAGGTTGCTTCTCTCCTTGCTTCTTGTCCTGCCTTCAGGTGCTTTGGAGTATAGGTTGACCTCCTCTTTTTTGTGGCAACCCCAGAGGTACTGGAACACTGCTATCATGTCACCTTTAGTTCTTTTTTTCATTAAACTACATTTTCATTAAATCACGCTTTTTTCCCTGTCCCACTACTCCATTTTCAATTCAACGACTAACAGAGCTACACCCTTGAAAATTGTTCCTTTTTCCATGCCATCCTCTTTGTCATGACTGGTAATATCAAATTTCACTGCAGTAAGTGACTATTGATCAGACTGTCCTGTGCCTCGTACGCCACACCCTTAATATACTGTTAGCTCCTTTCACTGGAGGAATTCAGTGTTAGGCTTTACAGATTTGAGATGCATTGTGGTTTATTGTTTTCAGGCCATGATTTTTTTTTTTCAGGTTCCGATTGTTCCTTCAAAAATACTCATAACTTTTCCCTGCAGAAATGGCTTAAGATATTTTGGGACAAAGCTGGTTCGGGCAAACAAGAGGTAGAAGCAGATCTCTCGAAAAAGACATGACAGACATAAGAATGGCTAGAACAGGATTGGAAAATTCTGGACGCTTTCCCCCATGTTTAGCAAAGCTGAGCCTGATAAAATGGACTTTTGCTTTTTGCTTTCCTCCTAGGCAGGAAGAATACATATCAGTTATCTGAGAAGCTCGATGTTAATGAATGGGAAATATTGATTTGTATACCATACCGCTGTGTCCTTTTATCTTATCTCTTCACCCATCAAGTCATTAACTATTAACCTCCTAATATCAGTCAGTCATGGTTCAAGCCAACAGTCCCATGATTCATTCTTCCAAGCATGCATTGCTTCATTCGGAGCAAGGGTGAAGGGTGCCGGGTTGATCTTGGGCTGTAACTTTTTCTATTCCCTCTGAAAGTTTTTCAGAATCATTATCAGAATCAGAATTTATTGGCCAAATGTGTCTGGACACACAAGGAATTTGTCTCCGGTGTACATGCTCTATACCTACATACATACAATAGACAAACTGTGAT
>JANHFO010006480.1:229921-241744 GCA_032468095.1 Pareas carinatus | reverse complement strand
CTCCCCTTAAAGCAGGGGGTGTCCAACCTTGGCCACTGGGGGATTCTGGGAGTTGAAGTCCACAAGTAAAGTTGCCAAGCTTGGACTCCCCTACTTTAAAGGTACATCAAAAGAGGGAGGAGACATAGGCTGCCTATAACTCATCAAGGTTCAAGTCTTGCACCAATTCAGCAGCTGGCACTAATTAGCACTTTGGTTTTCTCCATCCCATCATGGAAGGAACTATTGGGGGGGGGGAGGATTGGACCTTGTTACACTTTCCCTTCTTCTTCATTCCAACCTTTTTCCTTGAGAACTTCTGAGAAAACTTCTAAAGAAAGTCCATCAGTTACAATGCATTCACTTTATCCGGCTTCTCTCAGAAATAGTGCTCTTTCTTTGCCTCCCCCAATCCTACCTTCCCCCCTCTCCTTTGGACCTTGCTTCTCTCCTGCCTCCCCTGAGGAAGCTAGACAGCAATGGTCCCCTTAGATGAGGTTAACAACCTCCTCCTCCTCTCCATCTCATCTTAAGATGGTGGTTGTGGCAGCAATATATCTTGATAGGGTTTTGCCTTGCCCTGGCGAGCAGAGCCGACAGGCCATGGGAACAAGAGGCTGTCTGCGGCTGCGGGCTGAAGAATGCTTTCCTTCTCTCTTTATCTATTGCCTCAGGCTCTGCTACCAGGGCGTCTGTAGATAATCAAGCAGCAGATTTGAAAACCAGGCGCCAGACAGGATCTTTATCTCCCTGTAAAGAGGAATGTGAATCAAGGCAACATTTTCAGGAGAGGGGAGGAAAAAAAACATGCCCAGCCCAAAAAGAAAAGGAAAGGAAAAAACTAAAAAGGTTGAGAGGAAAGCTGTGTTCTCAGTAGGAGGGGACAAGCCAACGCTCCGTGCTACTGGATGGGCCTCCAGAGGAACACACTCAGCAAAGTTGCTAGAAGCTTACAGGCAGGAACGCAGCCTTTGAGAAAGGCTAGGTGTGAGATCTTTTCACAACGTTCATTGACAACAGAGGACCGTGCTGTAGGAAGCCTTTCATAAGCTTTTCATCTCAAAGTAGTCTTTCAGCTCAGCAATTTTCTTACCCTCTAAAAAAAACCCACATGGGCCTAGTTTCTCTTATAATTGCCTTGCAATATCTGTTGGATGGAAATAAAGCAGTAAGTGGTAGCCAGATACGTGGACAGGACCTAGTAGTTGTTCCCTTCTGTTCCTTGTCCTTTCTTCCCCCCACCCCCCACTTCATGCAGCAATTATACAAGGCGGGCCTATTTCTCAAAATCAGAAGCATGCATTTAATTTTCCCAATCTGGGAGTATTTTTGCTGTTGTTCAGTCGCTAAGTCGTGTCCGACTCTTTGCGGTCTCTCTGTCCCCCACATCCTCCCGCAGTCTGCCCAAACTCATGCCTGTGGCATCGGGGACACCTTCCAGCCATCTGATTCTCTGCCGTCCCCTTCTCTTTTGGCCTCCTATCTTTCTCAGCACCATATCCTTTTCTAATGAGTCCTCTCTTCTCATTAGGTGGTCAAAATACCCAAGTCTCAGCTTCATCATTTGTCCTTCTAACGAACAGTCAGGGTAGATTTCTTTCAGGACTGATTGATGTGATTGCCTTGCAGTCCAAGGGATTCTCAGGAATCTTCTCCAGCACCACAATTCAAAGGCATCGATTCTTCAACGTTCAGCCTACCTTTTAGTCCAACTCTCACAGCCATACATTGCAACTGGGAAAACCATGGCTTTTACTATACGGATCTTTGTTCACAAAGTGATGTCTTTGCTTTTTGATAGGCAATCTAGGTTTGCCATAGCTTTCCTACCAGGCTCCCACCATGGGTCAGAGAAGAACAGCAAAGAGCCAGATGTGGCCCATGAGTCATAGAATGCCCAGGTCTACTTAAGACCAACTGGCATATGTTCCAAGACTGGTTAGTCCTGAGTGGTCAGAGTGCATGGCTCTTTCAACTCTTGACCAGTGATTGAAAGTGAAGATCAAAAAGTAACTGCTAAAATACAAATTTCTTTACAGATTTAGCATGACCCCATTTCCTCTCTTTTCCTCTTCCTTCAACATATTGCTTCCTCTGGCAGGTGACAGGACCACTTCGGTAGTGGACTGTTGTTTGTGCCATTTAAATATGGTTGCACTGTATCTGGTTGAAGCTGATCTCCAGCTCCTATAGTCATGGTCATAGGTATTTAGCTCTCTTCTTAAGAAAACTCAATTTAAATTAACACTCTGTGTTATGTCTACTGGGTATTAGAATGCTATATCTATGGCAAATGTACATAAACCTATCTTTCTGCTTTCATGGAAGCATGATATATCTATGCCTTGAGCAAATACTTGCCCACATAGGAAATAAGCATGGTTAGAACAAGGATGGTTATTGTTATGTTCTTCACTCAATCTAATGAGCTTCAGCAGTAGGGCTTCACCATATGGAATTGGAACATCCCTGCATTTGCAAATCCTGCAATTTTGAATTTAAAAAAAGGGGAGGGAGTGTAGCGCTCATTCCCTCTTTTCTTGAAGTTATAAACCTCCTTTTATGTGGGGGCTCAAGTTGTGTCAGTCTTGCGAGGCTGACCAGACAGGAAGCATGGCCAGATGACCTAATTCTACTTTATCAAAAGGTTACATTAACAGAACCTTGCAAGTCTGAAAAATATTTCTTCCTCCATCTCCTTTTCAGCCCAAGAAAATAGGAAGGTCTCTTCTGAATCACTTGTCCACCCACCTTCCTGCTGTGGGCTAAGTTGCCTTTTATTTAACTATTCCCTTGGCTACGTCTCATCTCCTATGGTCATTCCCACATACCACTACAAGTTGGCTTACTTCAAAACAGTCTTGGGAAATAGACTGCAACCGATACACATGCATGCGGGACTGTGGTTGGGTGACCCCGTTCCAAATCCAGCTTCTCAACCATTGTGCTATATTGCAATGTAGTTTAAAAACATTCCTCGTCACTGATAGTACAATGAATCAGGATGCACTTCCACAACTGTAACAATGTAGCGGGAGGGGGGGAGGCTCAAAAGTCATTGGTGCTATACATGAAATTAACAAGAAGATTTATGTTAAAGACCCATCCTATTCGTATTTACCTAGAAATAAATCTAAATTAAACCCAACAAGGGTTTACTTTCAAGTTAATGTGAACTGGATTATAGGCGCATTTATCAAATCTAAATACTTCAGGTCCTACCCATCATAACTCTGGATAAAAGACATAGGATGCCTACGACTCACTAGGTTTAAAGAATTGGCGAAGGACACTGTTTAACAGTACAGATCCTGGACCCAACAGGATGGGGGCCTGGATGAAATCTGAGGAACTAGTCAGCATCATTAATTCTGACCAATAGAATTGATGCAATATTTATTACAGAGCTTCACAAAATAGCTAATGGGATGGGGAGATGAACGTTTTAACATTCCTCCCTTTATCCAAATTTTCTTTTGCCAACATGAAGTACCATAAGTCCCTCATGGTACAAAATCAAATTTTTTTCGATCTATCGCAAATAAGACATGTGCCTATAGGTAAAAGAGGCACTGTGAAATGGGACTGTCTTGGGCAAAAAAGAACAAAAGAATTGCCTTCTTCTTTGCCATGGTCCCAGTCAAAATTTCTCCCTTCAGCTTCATTCCATAAATACGGGTGATTGGTTAAAAAAAGAATCATGCATCTACTCAGAGAGGTTTGAGTGTCCTTTTTGGCTCCTCAGGCGAATGGCAAAGACCGTAGAGACAAAAAATTGTGGCAGAGGGAGGTGTGACTAAGAGGTCAGAGAGAGAAAATGCCAAGGACTGGCTCAGCAAGTCACACGTCATCACATGCCCAATGGGCGTGAATTAGGAAGCTGAGCATTGGGGATGTACGCAAAGCAACCTAAGGCACAGGGCACGATATTACAAAACCTTATGTTAATACTATACGCAAACAGCTCCATATAATCTCTGCAGTTTAGGCTTACCATAAACCCTTTACATGTGAAGCCCTAAGAACTGTCAAGTTCTTTTAAAAAAATTGATATGATTGCTCCCCTTAATTAGAAATCCAGACATAGAACTAGCTTCATAATGCCTCAACATTTTTAAGTGTCAAAGTATATTCACGTGGGTGATTAATTCATTTCCAGTGCAGCCATTGAGATTGTGCTGCTCCCATTAACAGGAACTGTTGCTCCATCACAGGCTACACTAACTCTAATGTTGCTTTCTGTCGTAAATACTGCAACTCAAATGCAAATATCAGGGAATGTTATGCAAATAATTCTTTACAGAATTGGAAAACGGTTGCCATATGCTTCGAGATTTAGAAAGTTTTTATATTCACTTAAGAGGAATGTACCTAAAATAATGAAGGGCTTCTTAAATTTGGTAATTTCAGATATAGTACTCTTAGTGAAACATAGGGGGTATGAAGCAAGTATGTATGTGTGTGTGTGTCTACCCATTGCCTACCCATTGTGTTGATTTTGACTTTCATTTTTCTGGTGTATGTGTGTGTGTGTGTGTGTGTGTACACACACATACATATATATGACAAAAAAATGAGGGAAAGTCAAAATCAACACAATGGGTAGGCAATGTTTGTAAATAGAACAGTGCTATACACCCGATCAGCAGTTTTCCTAAAATCAATTCCACTGTAAAGGAGAAATACTGGATTAACTTCAGAGGATTTCCTAATGTAAAAGCTAATCACTGCCCTTCTATAGGAAATGCTACCATCCAACTATCTGGAACCATGGAGAGTCTAAAAATCAGGTAAACTGACTTTAGACTGCATTCCTTAATGCATTGGTATGAAAGACAAGTTGGAGAGAAAAATGGGTGTCTCCAAGCAAACAGGAGTTTCCGGAATAAGTATATTGCAATTTTCTGCCCATTTACCTTAGGATAAATTCCACTGAATTCCATTGAATTTGTTTCACAAAACATACTAGAAAACCATACTTTAGGAAGTGAGCAAAACCAAGAACTAAAATGTACAGCTACAGTTTACATCCGGATTATTCCTTTCAAAGAAAGGGAAGGATCCAGACTTAATCATATTTAAAACAAAATATGAAAGCTATAGTTATATCTCTTGAGCTCAATAGGGCTCTTCCATGCAAGTCTAAATCTGGGGCCAATTCAGACCAAGGATATGAAGAGAGCCAGCAATGGTATTGTTAGTTCGGTGAACAAAATTTGACAAACAAAAGTTCATGGTCATATTAAACCTTTGGGGAGCTAGTTCACTACTAGATTCTTTGAAGAAAGCTTGGG
Organism: Pareas carinatus; assembly: GCA_032468095.1. Taxonomy (NCBI): domain Eukaryota; kingdom Metazoa; phylum Chordata; class Lepidosauria; order Squamata; family Pareidae; genus Pareas; species Pareas carinatus. The sequence continues at coordinate 236,471 of JANHFO010006480.1, read as the reverse complement.
ATACAAATCGAATGATTTTGAATGATTCAGTCAGTCAATAAGATCAAATAGGTAAAGCATGTGTACTTTTGTTTCCTAGAGCTCTTAGTCATTTCTGTGTTCAATATTCTATTGTAAGTAAATTTTTCCATCAGACTAAAATGATGGAACATCTTTTTCATATCTTTAAAATATAGATCGTCTCTCCTTTTCTGTCATCCTGGAACGAATTAAAGGATATTCCTCACTTTCCTGCTTTTACCATCTTCTCTTCTGCAAACCAGAGAAAGATTTACCACTGAGTAGAACTTTAGATTAAACTCTTAAATGGCCTTTGACAAAGCAAATTTTGCTCAAATGCCTGAATAACTAAATTACTGCCTCTCTTGGCTTTTCGATGAAGAGGCATTGATGAATAGTGGAGCCTGGAGGTCCAGAGCAATTATTCTTTAATCTATTTATGTTAATCTTTGAAAGCATCCCTCCTTCTCTCTTCTTTGATGGCTCTACCCAACTCAACCCCACCTCATCCCCACACCAGACCAACAGAGTAGAAATAATAGAGTTGCTCCAGGCAGTGTGCCATGAAAAGGCAGCAAGCTATTAGCTATGTTGTTGACTAGTCTGGTATTTTCACAAGGATTCTACAGGAGTGGTGGAAAAAAGTACTTGTGATTTTTTTCTGTTTCATGTGTTCAGATGACCCAGCTAGGCTTGGGTATCAATTTAGTGGGGGATCATCCATTTGCTGTTCAACTTCAGGTCAGATTCTTTCTTGACCAAACTCTTATTCAACAATTATCCACATACTCAAACAACAATTCCTCTTTCTTTACTATCACCTGGGCAACTCCATGCCCAGCAGTGAAAAGCTTCAAGTCTAATCTGTTCTCCCCATTTCTACTTGTTGCTTCCTGAATGCAATTTTCCTATTGTTAAAGCCAACCAGAAATATTTGGAGCCATCTCTGACATCACTCTTAAACCCTTTTGTGTGTCAATAAAGGGACTGTGCACATTCATACAAATGCACCATCTGGGTTTGTTCTCAAGTAAGTCTTGGTATAATATACCTCTGTGATTTAGTGCTTCCTGTTTTATATACCACTTTGAACCTGAACTTTCAGGAAAGAAACTAACATCCCATAAATCTCTTATACATTGCAGTTCAACCATTCAGAAACAAGAATCCGCTTCCCTGCATCTTAAACTAAACTAATCTTAATAACTCACTGGGCATTAGAATGTCATAAGGACAGCAGCTAGAATGTTCCTTGAAAAATACCTCAGCATTTATTTTGTTTATTGAGAATGTACTGTGTCTTGCCCTTCAGCAAGCACATATATTTAAATTCTATCGGAAAATCTTCAGACATATCCTGAAATAGCTAGCATCATCCTTATCAGCATGGAAGAAAGATGCATCAAGATTCTTTAACACACAGGATGATTCCTGAAGCTCTGGAGTCCTGATTATTATCCTAATCAGCAGCCCCCAAATGCTAAAACTGGAAAAAACAGCACGTCTGGAGACATTATTAGCTGAGCTACCCCACAATTACAAGAAACCTGCCCATCATTATGGGAAACCATCAGGAAAATATAAAGGCAGCTTTCCAAATGCAGGAATAAACTCTCCCATCGGTGTTCATTGCTGTTCCCCAGTAGAAATTGCTTAATCTGTTTCTCAGGAGTTCCTGCAGTTGTTGGTTTTTTTGCCTGCTACTCTTGGGGAAAAAGTTATTTAACACCCTCACCCCACAAATAAAGACTAGGATAATCAATAGTGATCACAAACTGGTTTGTTTTGCACCAAAGAGAATCCAAGCAACTGGAATGGGCAAGGTAGGAGACAATGTAGCTGTCTGGTTTCTGACATATTCACTGAAATGCTATTTACATATTAACTTGCTTTGGGCATTTATTATCATTTGTCCAGGCCTTGACAATGAGAGTTGCAGCCACTTCAACTAATGACAACGGGAATCTACTTTTCTTCTGCAGGCACATTGTTTTATACACAACAGCACACCGATTTTGAGAGATACGTGTCTGGTCTCCTGTGGTAATAACATACCCATATATACGTATACCCTGATACCTCACTATTCTGACCTTAGGTAAGGGGGGGAGCGGAAAATGCAGAAAGAAGTTTTTAAAAAACTGGTGGCTGCAAATGTGATATCCAAATCCTGTCTCTGAGTAACATTTGATCACAACAATCAATTTGACCGTTTTGAACCTCCCACCCATTTCCATGGACAACTCTCTCCCGCTTCCTTATCAAGAGATATTCTTTAACCATTTGCTTAATTCTTCCACGTTTTACTCGTTCTTGTTGAGATTTTTTCACCGGCTCTTACGCTGCCGCTTCTCCATATGAAATGTCATTATAATTTTGAAATAACAGCTTGTTTTTAATTAATTGATGTTGGCAAAATAGAACATCTAAAGGGAAAAAAATTTCAAACAAGGGTCACATTGGAATGTTTTCGACATACGGCCCAGGATAGCCAGCTTACATCCTTACTGACCTAAAGGTTAGTAGGTATAGAAAGTTCCCTACCTCAGGTAATCCTTCGTGGACAACCACAACTGAGTCCCACATTTCCATTGTTAAGTGCGTTCTGTTCCATTTACTTGCCACAGTTAAGCAAATCACTGAAGTTGTTGACTTAGTAACCCCATCATTAAGTGAAATCTTTGTGACAAGCAACGTCTTTCCAGTTGACCTTGCTTGTCACAAAAGGAAATCACATGACCCCAGGGTACTGCAACCATCATAAATACATCCCAGTTGTCAAGGGTTCAAATTTTGATTATGTGACCACAGGGATATTGCAGCAGTCCTGTGAAAAATGGTCATAAGCCACTTTTTCCACTGCTGTTGTAACTTCAAACAAATGGCTGCAAGTTGAGGACTACCATATTAGTACACTAAAATTTCAAGCAAGGTGAATGTCATTTTCCTTGTGCTTCTTGCGTTGCACAAAAGGAACATAGCTGCACAAAAAAGCATTATATGAATTCAAAGGGCTGGGCTTTTCCAGAACTTTCCCTGGTATGTTACTTTTTTCTTTTGAGAATTAAGGTAATGTTAATGTTGTAAGCCTATTCATCGGATTAAACATTAAAAGAATCCTCACATCGGCTCAGAATTGTTTCCTCAACACTTAATGTGGCACTTGGAAGAGGCTTCAGTAGAAAGCTACCCGCTCATGTTGCAGGGGAAAGATTTCTTCCTTAAATATCTCCACTTGGGAGAAGAAGACTGGAAGGGAAGGGGAGGATAGGCTACATAAACAACCAGTCATCCAAGGAGAAGAGTTGTCCATTTACAAGAACTGGTTTATAACATTTTTCTGCCTGGGGCAGAACAGGAAAGGGGATGCCTATCCTATCCAATCCAATCAAAGTGAGAGCTACAAGCATTAGCCATGTTTTTTCTGGCATATGATCTAGAAAATTTCACCAAGCATTCTTACCCTATTTCTGGCAGTAAAACGGTGATAAATAACTACCCACTGGCTGCCCTTTTGTGACACCTTAAATTTTCTATCTAGATGAGGGCCCCATCAAGCATAAATATCTCTCATTTCAAAGAATTAAGAGGAAGTAAAGCAATGTATGGTTTTGACTGCTGCGGTTCATATGTCCCTCTTTCACCAGCTCTTTAAATTATACAATTTGACTTTGGAAAGATCTGCAACTCAATTTTACTTCACAATGCTTGCTTGGGGAGTGACTTGGCATTTATTACTGGTTTCCCATTGGTAATTTCTGGTTGCAACTGGAGATTTTCACTGGAGTTCCATTTCCAGTTTAAAGGAGAATCCAATTTTCTCTGCAATTCCACAACAAACACTGATTTCTACTCTTCCCTTCCATCAGATCTTCAAGTTCCAATTTAGGCTTGCATTTACTAAAACAGCCATTGTTTTCAGATACAAAAAAAAGGATCTGGGAGACTTTTCTTCCTTGGTCTAGCTTCTGTAATTACCTTCAGTCTAAACAAATCAAGCTGAGTTTTAAGAAATGGTAGTGTTTGGGCTTCCAATGTGTTGATCTGTACAATTTAGTCAATTGAAAAGAAAGGTTGAATGTGGGGCACACATCCTCCTTTCAAATACTCCATAAGCATCTGCATGCTACTGTAAGTGCTATTAACCCCTGTGAAGCAAAACAGCTAACATTTTATCAAATCAGTCTTGTACAGTTTCAATGACAGTACAAGCCAACAATATAACCCTACAAGCATGGTTTAGTGATTTATCATACATACATTTGGGGTTACCCAGTTGGAAAAGGAAACAATTTTGTTTTGTTTTTTCCACAAGGATCCAGGGAAATAACTTACAGTGAGCTTCTATGAAATGAAGACCTCAAATGTATAGTATAAAGATCTAAGATCAGGAGAAACCAGGGTTCAACTCACCTTAACTATGGAAACTCATTGGGTGATTTGCCACAATATAAAAAAATTATAAGTCGAGGACTACCTGTATATAAAGAAGTGACTGTCAACCTTCATTACAACAAGTATAGAGAAATTTAGTAACATTTTATATATAATGATATTATACACATAATTTTAACATTGATCAAATAAACCAATTCCTTCCTTTTACTTGTAACAGCTTAATCTTTAGCTCATTCAAATATTGTTGTTAGATTTGATTTCACTTAAATCCTTTTTTATTCCATTGCATGGAATATGTTCCAAGGCTTTTTCATAGATCCAGTAAGAAAATATTTTCCAGGCCATTCTCTTGGTTTGTCACTAGCACTTCCCCTTTCATTTTTAAAACTTCAGTCAGTTTCTTTTGTATATCCGAGACCTAAATGAAATGAGGAAATATGCATATGCACATACATACATGGAAATCTGGGAATAATCTCTGCATCAGCCTTGAGATCCTTCCAAAATAATGATGGCTTTAACACTAACATGCTTTAGCAATGCGCCATCTTCATAGTCCTAATAAATTGTTCACCCTGCTCTAATTTCACTTTTTTCCAGATAATGTTTTAAAATCAATATATGGTCGAAAGCAGCCTTGCTTGCCAATTTCTCAAATACTCAACTAAAAGAACGTCATAGTTTATGAATCTAAAATTTAGGAGGGAAAGTCCAAAAGTCACATGTAATATGAGAGGTCATGCTTATCTGAATCAGAATCTCAAAAAGTCTATTGTTTATTACCACAAAGCAATAAGAAGCCCTCTAAGGAAGAAGCCGTATGTAATAAATTTCTGCTTCTATTTCTGTTTCTGTTCTCAGTAGCAGTGCTACAGCAAGGCATATTAAAGATTTGTTCTTGCTCCAACCTGAAAAGTGGATCAACGAGCAAAGGGCAAAGAGACATGCTATGAAAACATGAGATGTATTTCGATGAAAAAGAAAAAGAATACATTGTACCTGTTTTCTCCCTTATATTATATTAATTTTTGCTCCAAAAGATGCATTAGGGCTTGTTTTCCAGTTGGGTCTTATTTTCAGGGAAATACGGTATTCAATGCATCTGTCTGGCTTATGATCTTAACTGGGGCTTATTTTTTTCGGTAGGGCTTATATTACGAGCATCCTGAAAAATCACGCCAGGGCTTCTATTCTGGTTACATCTTATTTTCAGGGAAACGGCAGCCTTGGGGTGTCACCACTTTTTACAAACTATTATATTTCATTGATTTTTACTTTGATTGGCTATACAGCTTTAAAATAAAATAAGTTAATAAACCAAATAAACCAGAAGGTTTTTTTGTGAAGGGAGAATGAATAGACTTAAGGGTGAAGTTGCTTTTTTTCCTGAATAAAATGGCAGATTAGTGATGGGGACCAATTAAAAATCCATTCTTTAAAGAGACGTCTGAAAAATATTGCACTGACTCCTTACACTTAATAAAACAAATATCCGTAGACTATCTGGCACCATTTTAATCAGATAATACAAGGAATGGAACCTAGGATTTTAGCATTCAAAGTACATGGGCTAACACTAAGTTACCATCAGTTTCTGCTATCTTTAATAGAACTATTAAAAAGGCTTCTGTTTAAACTAGAAGACTAGAATGATACTATTGATTAAAAAGTCAAAACCTAGGCCAGAAAAAAAATAGATCAAGTGATTTTGTATGCATTATAGAAAGATACTGAAAGATAAAGTGGACTAACTAAAGGAATTATGATTTCACAGAATTGCCAGAACTAAACAAAAAATTAGGTAACAAGTACACCAAAATCACTTTGGATGCTATGACAGATCCCTAAGGAAATGAAGGGGAAGCTGTATCCATTGTATCACTGTCTGAACTAGATGCTAAACAGATCACAACTTTTCAGTTCCACTCATTTGGAGGGGGGTAAGTTTTATGGTGTCAAACACTTTAATAAAAGTTGCATAGCAAGAGCTTTAGTTGCATAGGAACAGCATGTGGCGGCCGTCACCAGGGGGGCCTTCTATCAGGTTCGCCTGATCAGGCAGTTGCGCCCCTTTCTGGATCGGGACTCCCTACGAACAGTCACTCAGGCTCTCGTCACTTCTCGTCTGGACTACTGCAATGCTCTCTACATG
>JANHFO010006480.1:193974-210642 GCA_032468095.1 Pareas carinatus | reverse complement strand
GCTCTGCGGAACACTCCAAAGCCGAAGGATCAGCCTACAGGCCGAACTGGAGCGTCCCGCGGAGCAATTTCCGCGCATCTACGGGGTGCCGGGAACGCTCCAGGTCGGCCTGCAGGCCAGTCTCCGGACCTTGGATCGCCCCGCAGAATGCCTCTGGGCGCCCTGCGTCTTATGGTCCAGTGCACCTTATGGTGTGAAAAATACGGTAATTTTTCTTTTTTTCTCCTCCATTTAAGATTATGTGAGCAATGCTTGTCAAGGTAGCATTTTCTCTTTACTGAAAAAAACCTGACTCTTCTGGTAGGATCAAAACTTCCACGTCGTTGAGTTTATTAGTGCATAGACTTTTCCTTATTCAAGTGTTCTCTGGAAAAAATAATACCTTGTATTATTAATTTTGCCCTAAACTCTTGGAGGGCCAGATGAGAAACATGTAATAAAAGAGCCCGTGGACATATTTCTAATGAATGCTGCTGGTAACAGAGATCTTCACTGACCTATGTCAGGGTTGGGCCTTCTGAACTGCTTGTTCAGACAAGAACCTCTGTCTGTCTCCTACGGAGGAAATTTATCATTTGTTTACAGAATGGGGTGTGGGTTCTGGACAGTAGATAAACTGGGGTGGAGAAAAGGTGGAACTGATCCAGTAAAGCTGAGTGATGTAGGACAAACTTCTACAAACCCAATATTAAAGGCTTAGCCCACTTCCTCCCACTTCTTCCTCTGTCCCATTTCTTTTTCGTTCTTATTCACAAAGTTTCATCCTTTGGCTCTGAAGTGGATCTTCTGGCTAGAGCATGAAATGTTATTCTTCTTCTATATAGGCTTGCATCCTCACGCATATATTCTTAATCCTCCGACCAAAATGAAGATAGAAAAAAAATAGGGGTGTGGAAAGAAGGGAAAAGGACCTTCAGCTCAGCCAAAGAGGAGGACTGAATTTATCTACGCAAAAAACCAATATCAGTGACAAGGAAACTCGACTTAGCACATGTAGGAAGTCGCTTCTGAGGGAGTCAAAGATGTGTCCCTTGGTATGTTTTACATACCCTCTATTACAATGCTTGTCAATCTCACCAACTTTAAGATCTGTGGACTTCAACTCCCAGAATTCCCCAGTCAATATGCTGGCTGGGAAATTCTAGGAGTTGAAGTCCACACATCTTCAAAGATGCCAAGATTGAGAAACACCACTCTAATATATGAGAAGCATTTCTCATTTTGGCAAGATTAAAAAAAAATCCTCACTCATTTCCCCTTTCCCAAGAGAACTCGACAAATTCATGCAGGAGCAAGGAAAAACACTAAAAGTCCTTTTGAGGAATTTGCCAACATTCAATCCTGCCTCTTCCAACCTGACCAAAAAGACATGTGTGAAAAAACACACCTCAGGAAGAATTCATAACTAATTATTATTATTTTCAAATTCTAGGCGTGAATTTATCTCTTCCTCCTAGCAAGTTAAAGTAATCCACAGGCTCTCATTGAAAGCTTAAAGCATCTCTGGTCCTCCATCAATTTTCTCAGCTTTGTAGTTATGGATATCCTTGATTCTTTCAAGATCCCCCAAAGTAAACACGTCCCTTTTTCTCCTTCATCTCTAGGAGGAGGAAGAGGAGGAAGAAGAGGAAAAAAATCTAATTCAACATTTGTGAAGCAAATCACAGCACTAGGCAGATTTTGGCTAATTTTAACAAAAGCACACAAAAAAAGCTTGTGCTTGGGACATAGGACCACTAGGAAACTATGACATGATTCAGCTTCAGATTGGTGTTGACTTCAAAAGACAAATTCTTCAAAGAGAGACCTTTTGTTTTACACACTGATTTCAGTATTCTTCCTTTTTCATCTTGAAGTGCAATGGGAGAAAGAAAGTTGTTATTTGCTCCTTTCTCTTTTAGCAGAAATGGCTCTGTCCACCTCCCCAGGGAATCTCCATAGCAGATTCAGTTTAATCATGATGGATCGTTAAAAGGCCCTTAGGGAAAACCACCTTCTGGGGAAGAAACAAAACACGGATTTTCATAATCAAATCAGTGCAATCGCTTCATCTAAAACTGGCAAAAAATGAACCGTAATCAAGGTCAAAGAAATACTCTGTTAGACTCTTGTTTTCAGGAAAATGGCAACTTCATAGCAATGATACAACCCAAGAAGGTCCCACCAGACTAAAGATGTATCAATTTTGGCTTCTTTTATTTGGATGCAGTAGAAATTCTCACCATGGCCCCAGTAGGGGATTCCTTTTGGAAAGAATGCTGCTGCATAAATTGATTAAACTTCTGTTGGGGATACAGCATCTCCCTATTCAACCGCCTTTGATTAATGAAGGATGAGTTCTGCTTTATTAGAAGGCTTGAAGATTTCTACAAACTCCACCTCAAACTACCCCCAAAAAGATGCTCCTATAATTTTCCAAAATGACTATATGGGTTGCGTTCTAATTCACGTATCAGAAACGGATACCAACAAAACTCATAATTAAAGATAAGAGCTGAACATACCATTGATACTCATAATTAGCAAGGAGTAATAATTTACAGAGGGGTGTGGTCATATGGGAGGTGTGCTGTCACACCAGTATTTTACAATTTGTGCATAAATGTCCCACCATTGTTGGTTTCACACTTCTCCAGAGCAAAACCAATGGCAAATCCAGTTCAGTTACTGTTGAAAGATGTCCCGGTAGCTGCTTGAAAGGCGGGAAAAGCAGACATAAAGTCCTAGTTTGTACAGTTTTTCTAAATGCCAGCTTAATGGCTCTCAGCTCCAAAATCACAACACAATTCATTACTATTAGAAAGTTGTTTACCATAGTGATGGGGAGTTTGTTTTCCTTCTTTTTTCTAGTTACAGTCTGATTACTGTGTTTGCAAGAACGACTTGCAACTTCACAGGAAAGAACAGATTAGACATATTATCCAGAATTTCTACAACAGAGATCTATCCAGAGGGCTATCTGGTCACCACTTCCTACAGATGTACACACACACACAGAGAGAGAGCTAATTTTCAATCAACAAAACTAAGAAGGGAAAAAAGCTCTTTCTTTCAAATAAGGAAGCAGTGCAAAATATAACTAATTTTAACTGTGTTTTGTAGATTTTAATATTAAAATGGGGGGGGAAACATCCCACCTTATGTTCCCCTTTATGTTTTCCTCCCAAGGTTTATTCCGTGGATGAACAGAACAAGAGACAGTATTAAGCAGTTTCCTTAATACCCTGCTTTGCTATCACTGGCTTAGCAACATTAATGAAAAGTAAACATTCCTTTGTGTCAAGATTAACTTCTGGTTAGATACATCCATGTAACTTTGGGGGAGATTGATGGAAGTTGCTTGTTGGTACCTTCTGGGTTGTTTGTTTATGTATGCAGTTTAGCCTGAGGTCCTACGTTTCCTTGGTAGCCTTCCATCTAAGTCTTAACCAAGTCTGACCTTGTCATTTTTTTCTGAGATCACCTCCGTGCTACCAGAAAGAAAGGAGAATGCCTCCTCATCCTTTTGAAGTGGACTTGTTGTCAAAGTGGGGATTATCCTTTAGTGGCTAGAACACAAATGAGCAACTCCTGCTTTGTATCTTCCTATCCCACAAAAGGCTGGGAATGGAAAGCACCCAGCAAAATAAACCAGGAAGAAAAAATCACCCACAAAGTTTCAAAATCAGAATCAGAATGTATTTTGCCAAGTGTGGGTGGACACACAAGGAATTTTGTCTCCGGTGTACCTGCTCTACATCTACATACATACAATAAACAAACTGTGATTACAACCATAAGATACATTCATAATCATAAAGTAGATTCATCTTGTCGCATACATATAAGCATAAGATACATTCATAATCATAAATTACATTTATCTTGCCGTGTACATATAAGCTGCAATCAACAAATCATGAATCATGACTACAATCACAATTATAAAGTACATTCATCAAGTCAAAATAGGGGTACTAAATGAACAACTATTTTATATTGCAAGATGTAAGCAACAAGCTAATTGTCATACAATTAAGAGAGTGAGTAATAGGCAATAGGAAAGATGAAAAGATAATAATAATATATTCCTACTAGAGACTTTAACGGTGTTGTGTAAGTTAGTTATTTAGTAGGTTGATGACATGGGGAAAGAAACTATCCTTGAGTCTAGTTGTTTTGGTTTGCAATGCCCTGTAGTGGCGCCCAGAAGGAAGAAGATGAAACAGATTATGTCCACCATCTCCAGATTGCTTCATTGGATCCATGGATAAAAAGGAAAGTAAGCAAGAGGCGTAAATTCTGGGTAGGGAGTAGGTCTGCTTCAGAAGTGCCATGAAACTGAAAAGCCCAGCAGAGTAAGGAACTCCTGTTTGCCGACCATCACTGAATTAAATTCACATTGCTAAAGAGATGCTAATAAGGCTTATTTTGTGGCAGGATGGGGAAAGAAGGAGGGAGGGAGATGGGCTGAGTTGTCAGTGACTCTCAAACCCATTTTGCTAAGAGCGGAGAAAACAAGACAAATAAAAGTAGTAGACAGATAAGAGAAGACAGACAAGCATGTGCGGGGGAATTCAGGAGGGGAAAGAAGGCTGTGATTTATATCTCCACTTCAGCCAAATGTTTTCCTTAACATTAGCATCGCTAAAGCCTAAAGGATATAAGTGAATAAGAAACAGCAGGAACCTGTGGCTTTATGGCAAGAACATCTGCTGTAATGAACTCCTTGCAGACTGTGTACAGCCCTCTCCATCATCAACTCAGAGCTCAGGGCTTTCTGCCAGCTCCCCAGACATACTTACAACAAGTCAAGGAGCCCACATATTAGCAGAGTAGATCTTCCATCAGCCCACCCAGAAAGCAGAAAGAAGTTTAATGCAAATTAGCAGACGTGCAAAATTGTTCCTAGAGGCAGTAGGAAAATGCCACTGGTTTTCTTCTGCATCAGTTCTTCTCCAAGAACCAGTCTGGTCTAGTGATTAAGGCATGAGTCTAGAAACTAGGAGACTGGGAGTTCTAGTCCTGCCTTCGGTGTGAAAGCCAGCTTGAGTGACTTTGGGCCAATCATTCTCTCTCAGCCCAATCCACCTCATTGGCTTCTTGTTGTGAGGAAAAGGTGAAGGAAGTAATATTGGGTATCTTTGCTGCTTTAGGTGTTTTATCAAAATAACAAAGGCACGATAAAATAAATAAATAAAAGGTTTTCCAAGCCTTCTCCATTTAATCTGTAAACCATACATGTAGTCCTTCTAGCTAGAGTCAAGAATGCAAAAGTTGCAAAGCTCAGGAAGTCGGCACCCTAAAAGTATCTGCTTCTCTTTTACCACCAGCATCATCACGCTATATTATTGTTATTAAGGCAAGGCTGCTATTTCCAAATCACCCACCAGTTTATTGCCACAGTTTTATTCAGGGGAGGGAGGGGAGGAAGACAACCCAACATTTGGCAAGGACTCAACTGTAGAATAAAGCTATCAAATTAACTTAGCATGTGAAGGCAACGCTGTCCTCTGGAATATCCCATTCAGTATGAATTAGGTTGCAGACAAGGAATCAAATCTCAAGAATCACTTTGAATATTTAAACATTACTCTTATTGTGGTTCTTCTCACAGTCTGCCAGATGTTCAGACTGGATTTGGCATTTTTGTCCAAGTATCGACTCCTTACCAAGGACCTGGGATAGGCAGATGTGGATGTTTGATGGTGTTACGGGATGGAAGCTGTTCCCAGGAAAGCTGCCTTTTGCAACTGACTGGGCGAATTTGTCAATGCCGATGGTGGTCAAGTGGTACTCCAGTTGTTTTGGGACTGCATCCAAGGCACCTATTTCTATTGGGACTACCCTTGATTGCCTTTGCCACAGTTCTTCTATTTCTATTTGTAGATCTTTGTATTTTGTGATCTTCTTCAGTTCCTTCATTTTTTAATTGGGTAAACTTCTTTAACAGATTGCAATTATGCCATGAATGTTGCATATACAGGTTAAGTAAAGTGCAATGCAGGATAAGGAGATTCCTCTAGAACAAGGTTGTTCTAGAGTTGTTCTAGATTCCTTTAGAACAGTGTTGTTCACAGTATGCTGGCAGTGGCATGCTGAGAGTTGAAATCCATGCCTCTTTAAACTTGTTGAAGTTTAGAAAAGCTGCTCTAAGATTCACACAAATGACTCTAAAATGCCCAAATGTTCTTCCTTTACAAATGAGCTGGGGATAAAGTGGCAAGAGGTCATCTCATTGCCCCTTGACCACTTCTTTCCCCAGCTTTATCATGTGGGGTCTGTATTCCAAGAGAAGCAGCTCAATGTCTAGCATCTCCTATTAAAAAAGAAGAAGCAGACAACACTTTGCAACTTCACAGAGTACCTATAAACCACGAGTGCAAGACACACCTGCTGTCACATTCTGTGGCTCCACCCTCCCATTGCTCTTCAGTGCAGCAGGATAAACCCCAGTATGCCTCTTCCTCCATTTTATTTTTAAGCCTATTGTTTAAAAGGTTTAAGTCCATATGCTGTTCACCAGTTTTCAAACTAGAGTTCTGCTATTTGATCATCAACGACCATAACAAGTTCGCACTCCTGCTGGCAAGAGAATGCAGAGGACCCTGTTTGCTGCATCCCACTCCAGATTTTCACAGCTGCTCAGGCAGATGCCACAGTGGGGAGATGAGAACAAGGACGGCACACAGACCCAAGGGAGCTGCAAACCTTGTTTCTGAGCTTCACAAGCCACTCCTGATTTGAAACAAACATCTAATCAAGTCAACAGCATGGCACCGATCTTTTCTTTTCAAAGAAACCCTTCAAGGCCCCTTCAAACTCTTCTCCTTGCCCTTAGTCCCACATAAACACCTGCCAGAACAGGAGCTACACTGCTTAGAAGCAAAGAGAGCACAGCGTTTCACGGATAACAGGAGAACTGCTACGGTTACAGAGTGGCACAGTAGCTAGAAAACTAGACACTGTGATGATCTCCCTGCTGTATCTCACAGGGGCAAGGAAGACATCACACAGAGTCCCAAATATCTGCAACCCTTGCTTTGGGCTAGGAACCAAGCCCCAGACGAGGGTTACGCTTTCCAAAATTCTGCATTATTAATAGTTTTCTTCTTTCTAACGTGATTTATGAATCTGCATTTTGTTCCAAGCGTGTGTTTTAAAAATAGAGATCTGAGGATCCTCTCAAATGAAGAAAACGACAACATTCTGGTGTGGCTATAGCTCGGACATTGCAAAGGACGCCTTTGGTACTTCCAAAAGCAGCGACAGAAAATGCAGATGCTGTGCTTTCTCCCAGGCTGTTGCAATGGCTCCTCCATTCCTGGTGTTGCCAGTCAAAAACAGGGGAGGAACAGGTGAAAAGTTTAATGTGAAACTTTGGAGGTTGTTACTGCAATTGTCTTGGTTTTATCACAATACTAGTTTCAAACCCTCAATCTCGTCTTGTCTTCTCTTCCCAGCCAACAAAGCCATTCCCATCAGAGATATCGCTCCATCTTAAACCACAAAGGCCCCATAATATTATACATCTAAAGAGAAAACGCAGATAATAATGGATAGAATGGAGCTGTGGAGGACTGAGCAATACAATAGTGAAATAGAGACAACAAACCGAACCAAAGAAAGAGGGACACTACAGAGGTGTTGTGAACGCTCAGGGCTGATACTGACTTGCATAGTGACAAACTGTTATCAAACTGACAACTTGTCCAAAATACATACAGCCAGTACATTTTAAATCCTAGGCTGCAAATATATCTTGCAAACTCTTTCATTGTATTTTGCAAACCACTGTTTCTCTGCTGGAATGGATTTGCGTAGCAGCCCTAAGTCAAAAACAACCCTGATTTGATTTATGCTTCATTATAGCTTTCCATGTTGCAAGACTTGTGTTCTTCTTTAATAGTGTCTTTGAATCTACTAGTGCAGAGGTCTCCAACCTTGATCCCTTTAAGGCTTGTGGACTTCAACTCCCAGAATTCCAAGGTGGGAGACCTCTGGACTAGTGCATGGAAAGCTGACTTATATTTTCTAAGCCGTTTTTTGGAATAAATGCATCACACTAACATTTGGCAAGTTTGAACTGAATTTTTACTTCCTGCAATTCAGAAATTGGGATGGCTGAGAGCTATATGAGATGAGGATCTTTCACACCACCCCCACTCCATCAAGTATGCATTTTGTGGGTCTCAAAGCAGGCAGGGGATATGAAAAAACAAAGGGATGGAGAAATCAATGATTGTTGACTTGCTGTATGTTGTGTACTTATTAGAAGAACATTGTTGACTTGCTGTATGTTGTGTACTTATAGGAACATTATTGATTTGCTGTATGTTGTGTACTTATTAGAAGAACATTGTTGACGCTGTATGTAGTGTACATATTAGAAGAACACGGCCGTACCAGGAAGAAAATGTGAATTTGACTTGGCCATTTGCTGACAATAATGGGGCTCATTGATTTGAGGCCAAAGAAACAGAGAGGGCAAAGTGATTAATATTTTTTTTTAGAATCCGCACAGGGCTGCAAAGGTTTTACAAAAGCAAAGGAAAAGCAAGTGCATGCATGCACACTGAAACATCACCCCTTTCTAAAAGGCAAGCTCTTAATTATATACACCCATGCATAGTGACTAAGGATATTAACATTTTTTTCCAGCATTAATGTAAAGAGTTTTATATTTAAGTTTCAAATTGAGTCTATATGGGGGGGAGAGAATACAGATGGACAAAAATGGCTCTCTCCTGCTTGAAAACTCCAAAGAAATGAGATTTTCGGAAGATACCAATCTTCATGTAGCTGAGGAACCTATTCTCCCCCCAAAAAAACTTTCCTCTAGTTCTTGCTCATCCCTAAATTTCCATGTTGTAAATCATCATCAGGTCAGTGGTTCCTCCCTCCCCACTTGACATACTCCCACTTCATAATGGGAGAAGCAGTTATTAGGCCCCTTGGCCTGTCAAATAACTACCAACAATAAAACAATTTTTAAAAAAACACATCCACCAGCTTCTGCCCCACATTTACAGAAGAAGGAAATGATTGTGGTACTGTAATACCTAGAGGCGTTCTTCCTATTTAAAAAGTTATTAAACTTTCAGAGTCAACCCTATTTAGAAACACACATAAATGGTTCTTCCACTTTTGGGGAGGGGTTACAGAAAGATCCCAACCAGCAATAATATATTTCTTACAGGTGTGTGTCTCTCTCCTGCTCTCCCTCTCCCCCCACCTCTCTCTGTATGTCCATGCCTGTGTCCTTCTGTGTCTGTCTCTCTGTATCTGCAAACACATACGCACCTACAGAGATTATGTGTATTCTATAATTTCATATTCCTTCTTAAGTGACAATTTGCCTTACTCCCCAATAATGTGGATTGGATGGACACATGTGCAATGTTAGCAGAATGAAATAAAGAACCAGGAAAAGGGTAAGGTGTTATCGAAATAGGTTATCGCAGATCTTGCATCCTTCAAATGCATCAGTTTACTATTCTCAACACAAACTTCCAGCTGTCCTGTTGAACTGAGGGATGTTGAGGTCACAATTCAATATATCTAGAGGGCACCTGGTGTGGGAAAAGCTAACCTACATAATCCTTCTAATAACTTTGTGCAGGAGAAATAAAACTGTCAATTGTCTATACAGCAAAAATATCAACAATGTTAAAGAAAAGGAGTATCTCTCTTTCCAACCTACAAATGCTTTCTATTTTTTTTAAAAAAAAAACCAGGTTGGGATTTACATCAGCACAGAATTACAATTAGGGATTTCATTTTCATAAAAGAAATGAGCCAGCTAGTACGATGAAAGTCTCCATCCACACCAATGTTATTGTTCAGAAACGATATTCTCTTGGCCTGAATACAGGAGGTCCTCGACTTACGATCACAACTGAGCGCAACATTTCTGTGACTAAGTGAGACAGTTGAGTTTTGCATCATTTTATGACCTTCCTTGACACATCTGTTAAATGAATCACTGCACTTGTTAAATTAGCAACACAATTGTTAAGGGAATCTGGCTTCCCCATCGACTTTGCTTCTCAGAAACTCACAAAAGTTGATCACATGACCCCAGGACACAGCAAATGTCATAAATATGAGTCAGTTGCCAAGATTCATACTTTGATCATGTGACCAAAGTGATGCTGCAAAGATCATAAGTGTGAAAAATGATCATAAGTCATTTTTTTTCAGTGCAGTTGCAACTTTGAATAGTCACTAACTGAAAAGTTGTAAGTTGAGGACTACCTCAATAAAGATGATCAACCTTACAAAATTGTCAAGTGGAGGAAATGCATTTACTTACTAAACAAACTTACATATCCCCTCATGTGCCAGGGGAAAAAAATCTGGGCAGCAAACAAAATTAAAACAAAAGATCCCACCCAGAACAATTCAGTAAAGAACTTAAACCCTAATTAGACTAATGAAACTGATGTACATCAAATTGCCTGATCATTTTGCAAATCACATTTAGCATATAGCAATTCAGAATGAACTACAGTTGGCTAGTCACATTCAACCTTTTTCACTACCTAATGATCTGGGTGGAGAAGAGATGAAGCAAAGCAATATTCCTGCCAGAACATGAACTGTACCTACTCTATGGAGAAACGTTCTCTATGGAGAAGTCTGCAAGTTACTATGTAATATGAGAGACAGTTTGGAAAAGAAGAAGCAGGAAAAGCAAACTGTTTAGACCAGAGGTGTCCAACCTTAGCAGCTTTAAGACTTGTGAACCTTAATTCCCAGAATTTCTTACCTAGCGTGGCTGGCTGGAGAATTCTGGGAGTTGAAGTCCACAAATCTTAAAGTTGCCAAGATTGGACACCCTGGTTTAGACAATCCTTTCAGCCAGGGAATAAGAGATATTACTTGATGAGACAGAAAAGAAAATCTTCTTAAATACATAGAAAAATATGGAACATAAAAGATGATTAGGATGTATATTGAAATTTTTAAAGTAGAACTTAACTTAAGAATTGTGATTGTTGTTGTTTGACTTGTGGAAGGGATACTGTTATTTTTGGATACTTTTTTTCTTATATAAATAAGGGAAATTGAATGAATATGAGATTCAAACTGATGAATAATATATCTATTTAGAATTTTATTGATGAAAACTTAATTAGATAATGTGACTCCCTTTAGTTTTATTATGGAGAATACTTTGTTATTGATATCTTTCATACTTAAAAAAAATTCTTTTCTGTAAGCCATGAATGTAGTAGATGAATAAGATATACACCCAAAAGTATGTTTTGCTGGAAATTATGTTATTTTTATTAATATGAAAAACAATAAAAAAACTTCAACAAAAAAGTTATTACTTGAGATTTCTCAAATAAAGACAGACCGTCATTATTTCAGTATGCTGGATTTCGGTTCCAATTTCCTTCTTAGGCAGGATATGAACCAAAGTAATAAACTTTGGGAAATCAATGAAATGAAATCTTTTGAATCTTTTGTCTCCTGACTCTGACCTTCCACAAATGACCATCCTCTTAAAAAAAAAAAGAGGTAGGAAGAGTCTCTTGCTCCTCATTCTGAGTAAACAGCCCAACCCTCTGGAGCTATTAGCTCAGCCTTCCCCATACTGGTGACCCCCCCACACGCACTCACATGAGCTGGAAAATTATGAAGTCTCATCATTACTGGATTAGTTCAGCTGCTAAGAAAATAGAGCCGGTGAAGTGGAATTTTGGAAGTCGTGACTGTGCTTCAATATGAGGAACAACTTCTAGAATACGAAGGATATATAGGTGAAGCGGATTAGCACAGGCGTTAATTAAGGAAGAGGCGCACCAGTGTTTTCCTTATGTTAAAGATAAGTATATGAAGGTGCTAGAAAATCTAGGTTGGAGTTAGTACGGTTACATGTGCTACTGAAGGTGATACATTTCTGCAAAAACTGGCACTTTTAACTATATTGTAAAAACAAGTTTTCCTTTTCAATTTTCTCCCACAAGACCTGTTTGCCCCAAGATGCTTCTGACCGTGAGCAGACCAAAGCTGCAGATTTATCTAGTGACACATTGCTGTGTGCATTGCATTATGCAGACTCGTTCTGCTTTTACAAGGAGGAAGGAGAATGGCCAGTACAGTTAAAAAGCCTTCGAAGTTTTTTTTTTCAAGGAAGGGTATAAATTCTATGGTTTGCCCCTGCCAGTCAGGGAACACCAAAGCCTTCACATTTATTGACAGGATCTGTTCCAACTTCTGCAGCCATCGGATTTTATGGTTTCCTGACTTGTGAGATAGGCAAGCCAAAGACATCCTTTTGTATCTACATTCAAAGGGAAATTTCACACCACCTTCTTATTGCTGTAAAGTTACCATGCATAGATAGCATATAGTATCTAGATGCAATTGTGAATAGCTAGGAGGGGAAGCAGGACAAAGCAAGATTTAAATGTCTCTCTATTCTAGAAATGCTTGAATAGCCTTGGGCCAGGAATTAAGAGAACCCTGATTAGTGATGCTATTGTTTCAAGCACAAGTGTGCTTAACAGAGAGAAAGAGTGTGTGTGTGTGTGTGTGTGTGTGTATGCATTCATCAAATTTCCTCAGCTTTATGCCCTCCAGAACTATAATTCTGCAGATACCCTGAGAATCTGCAACATATCAGAAGGCATCATTTTGATGTAGAGCAGTGTTTTCCAAACTTGGCAACTTTAAGAGGTGTAGACTTCAACTTCCAGAATTCCCCAGTCTATCCCTCTTACAGTTATCACATTTGAAAAACTTACCAACTGAAATAACCCCCAGGATGGAGGGCACCCAACAGGTAAAGCAGCAAAAGTGGATAAATTTACAAGATTCAAGCTTCCATAGTATAAGTGTTATGGTTCCTCTACATTCTACAAAGAAAGTCCTTGCTCAAAAGGGTTAAGAAAAGTTAGAAGCTTGACCGCCACCCCCATATCAATAAACTGATATGTACCCGTGTGGGGTGAATATAATTCAAGCTGGAATTTGATGCAGTGTTGGAGAACCAGAAAACGCATTTCTGGAGAGTTTAAATTATTATTGTCTTCATGTCATTTCCACAGTAAGAAGTCCGATGCCTGAAATTCAAGTAATAGTTCCACCTAGCATGACTATTAAATAAAAGAGTACATTGTTCAACCGGCTTATCATTTGCTCAGTTGGCAAAACGGAACATCAATAAGATTCAAACACAGCTCAGAGCTGGAGTTAACAGCAGGAGAAGTCATTCCTACTAGTCTATCCTATTCTATTCTTTCATTCTTATAGTCATTTATTCCTAAATCAGGTTATTTGAGGTGGTATGATTTTTTTTAAAGGAACAAGCTCCTACTTCAAGATTAGAATTTTATAGCTATCCTTCACCATCTTCTCAATTTTTCCTATATTTTAGGAGATGATTGGGATACAAATAAGACCAGACACTGGGAAAAGGCAATTTTTCAGCTCAGTCCTCTAAATCTATAACAAAGCATATTTATAAATGTACAAAAGAGAATTTCTTCTAACACAAGTCCTATTTTTACATTCCAGGATCCCTTTAAACACTGTGCTCTTCTCATACTGTTTTCTCCCTCTATCATTAACTGCAACTTCAAAATAGATCTTTAAAATACCAGACTCAATACAAATTATAATTTGATTCCAGTTAATTACAAGCCAGCTCTTTGGAACCAGAGCAAACAGCACCCTATAAACAATGCATCCAGTGTACTTAGTAACAGCTGCTCAACATACATAGTAACTATCAGCAATTAGGGACATTCTCATCCATCATCAGTTTTCACCAAAATTGTCTCTAGATTATCTTGTCAGAACGGCTTGGCTTCATACTGAATGGACCACCTCAAAGCATCTGCCCTTAAAACTACTATTAAGAGAACATGAAATAGAAAATAAGGGTGTTCTACTCAGGTCACATTAGAGATTAAATTGAGGAAACACTACATTTTTCACTTTGCTCATTCTTTCCACTGAGGTAAAACTGAGTGGACTAAATATTTATCTACTGAATTGATATATTTATAGTGGAAGACTGAAGCAAATTCAACCAAAGCAGCACCTCTCTATTATTTAAATGCTTGTGTCCATATTTTTAGGCAAAATAATTATCCCTCTTAAATACATTATCATTTCAGCTATATAACCTGAAGAAACTTATGGACACAGAAAGAGTTCACATCTGATTTTAAAACAACTAATACTATAAAATTTCTGGATTTCTTCCCTCTCTATGCATTTCCAGAGATCACCCCATTTTTCCTTACAGCTCATTTTGACACTCCACTCTACAAGTTTTATACTAAAGAGAAACTCAATAATTTCCTTGGCTTTATAACTGACACACAATTCCTAAATGCATCACCCAAGGTATGTCTCACTTAATCAGTGGAATTAATTCCTCCAATAAATAGCTTCATAAAGTGGTATAAATTCCTGGTCATTCTGATCGCCCTCAACTCTATCGCATTTTCAAGAGGAAATAGGAATCAGTTCTTCAAATGTTTCATTGGTTTTGCTTCTAAATCAAGAACTTTTTTTCAGGACTTAAGGTAAACACTTACAGGATGAAATTATATAGCCTGTGGATCCCAAATTAACTCCATTTGTATTATAATTAGGTCCCCTAAAGTTCAAAGTTCTTTCTCTCCAGAGGAAAGAAATGCACATTTGGACTGCAGCTGAAAACAGCAGAAGCAGGCTGAGGTCAGCGGTTCAATTCAAAAGAGCAGCCCAGTCTGAGAACTACCAAATCCAAGCAATCACAGGACACCAGCCAAAAGGTACAGAAAACTCTTTGAAGCCACCTAGTGCTCATCTGGATTTTTGCAGCCCAGCTTTACCTGAAACATGCTATTTTGCAAAAGGGTAGTGCCAAATAAAATGCCTCCTAGCAATTAGTGCCACCATTCTAACCTGTTTCCCTTGAAGGAAAGGAAAAATAGAAGTAATAATTCTCCCTATTTTTCCTATAGTTTTCCTGGGGCAATTTCTTCCCTTCAGCTCTGTACACAACATCCTAAAGAGACCCTGAGGAAACCAGGCCCTTCCTTGCCTGTTTTTGAACATATACTGTCTTTAAGAAGTTGAGATTTTCACAAGAGCCATGACATTATTTCTCAATACTTGATCTACAAGACTTGGTTTTAAAAAATCACCAGACCCACAAGCCAATGGCCACTAATGCTGGATTAACCTGGATATCAGAAGAATTATACTCTCTTTCCTTTAAATAGTAATAGTAATAGTAATAGTAATAATAAATATCCCTCCTTGTAAACCTTACATGGTTATTAAGTCAATCTGGTGGGGATGTAGCAGCTTAGAGGTGGGGAGGGTCTCTTTGACACATCGTGGACATGCAGGAAAAAAACCCCTCTCTAGATTAGAACTCAGTACCAAACCTGGCTTCCACCCGAAATTAGAAGAAGCGAAAGGAGCCGTTTGAAGGCTCCCACTCAAACGCCGGCAGCATCGAGTCAGGCCGAAGCAGACATCCAGGGACACACACCCAGCCACCCAACACGTTTCTCTCCCCCCCCCAATCCATCCAAGACGAGCGGGTTGGTTTTGCATTTAGAAAAGGGAAAGGAGTTCGCCTCCCGTCCAGTTCGCCGCCCGCCTTTCCATCTCCGCTTCGAGGTCTCCTGCGCGCACGGACCTCGGGGCCGGGAGGAACCGCGCGGAACTTCTCAACCAAGCCGCAGCAGGGTCGGGCTTCGGAGGCGAAGCTCTCTCCCGTCGCTTCTCCGTCTTTGGGGGCACCCCCGCCGTCCCGCGGTTCCCACGGGTCTCCTACGCCCGCGCAGCCGTCCCTCGCGCCTCTTTCCCCGGATCCCCGAAACCCCAAGCGCGCTCGCTCGCTCACTCTCTCCCACTCCCCTTTCTCCACTTTCCTCGCCCGGTTCCAGGGCTGCGGGAAGCGTCGCCTCCGCAGCAGCCTCGGGCGCAAGAAGCTGCGGCTGCAGCGCCACGTCCTGCGGAGCTTTCCCGAACCGAGATGGAAGGAAGGAAGGAAGGAAGGAAGGAAGGAAGGAAGGAGCAGCAGCTTTGGACAGGGAGCGCCCGCGAAGCACGCTTCCCCCCTTTCCCCTTTCATCTCTCCGCCACGCCGGCGGTCTCTCTCCCGCTGTCCGCAAAGCTGTTCTCAAAGTCCGCTGAAAGAATCCAGAATCCAGGCGAGGAATAGGATGGGGAATAGGAGTGGGAACGCGGAGGGGGGGGGAGCTCAGGAAAACTTTACTGATGAGGAGGGGGGAGAAAGGCAGCGCCTTCTGTCCCACACGTCCCCACCCCGCAACCTCCTACCAAGTTCGGCATGAAGCATCGGCAAGAAGCGGCGCAACAAACAGAAAGCGCGTTTCCCCCCCTCGTCTCCCGTTCTCTCACCAGCCGAGCCGAGCGGCGCTCACCTGCATGGCAAAGTCCCAGGTTGCCCGCGGCCACCAGAAGCAGCAGGGCGATTAGCCCGGGGTCAGACGCTCCTCGGCTCCAGGCAGAAGGCATCGCGCCCGGCTAAGGCGATGGTGGTGGCGGCGGCGCCTCCTTCGCTCTTCCTCTCGCCGGTCTCCAGAGACGCCTTCCTCTCCGAAGGAGACTCCAGCCTCCCCAAGCGAAGGCCCCCCCTCCCCGCGCCTCTTCGTCTACCTCCTCTCCCTCCTCCGGCAACCCGGTAACTTTTAAGCCGGAGAG
>JANHFO010006480.1:150632-161458 GCA_032468095.1 Pareas carinatus | reverse complement strand
GGCTGTTGCACCAGCCCAATGTGTTATAAAAGACTGTGTGAATAACCAGTCTGTTGCTGGCTACAATACTTGTTACTTTGTAAATAAACGCTGTTGGATTCACTGAAATTTTTCAGTCTGTTTCTTTCTGCGGTCGGACCCAAGCCCCTTCAGATCCAACAGTCATCAAACAGTTAAAACACAGGAGACTAATAGAAAAGCAATCACTACACAAATGACTCAGGAGATTGCAACACAGCAGCCCATTATACCAACATAAACTCCATCAGCCAGTCAGGAAATAACAACGCAACCAACCTGCCCAGCACACCAACCCCTCCCACCAGTATTTACTGATTAAAGGCAACTTGATCACACTTCACTCACACTAGCAAGAAGCCAAAAGCACCAGCCTGAAGATGGTGAGTGAGACCGCGTCAAAACGTCTCCATGACACTCTCAATCCTACACAGGAAAAGACCCGAACATACCTAGACCCCCCCACACACACACATGCACACAGACACACACAGACACACACATATAACAAGAGCAAGAGTATAAAAGAATTACAAAAAGGGGCAGGAGGACTAGATGAGTGTAAGGTAGAATAAAATATTAGTGTGTGTAAGACTGTCTGTTAAATTACAGAGCACTCCAAAAAGTGAACAAGGTCCTCATTAAATCTAGTTTATGACACAGTTCATCACCTAATGAATTTTCAACACTGCTGTATAGAAATTGTCAATGCTGTATGTTGTATCAGAATTGATATCTGAAAGCCACAGGGAGGTGTAAAAGTGTCCTGAATATTTATACAGTAATGGGAAGATGAAGCTAGTAGGAGTGTCTTTATAGTACAGGCACTGGAGAGGCACCTGTTCTGTTGTTTTTGTATGCGCAGCATCATAGGACTATTGTCTGTCCATGAAAGAAATCTTCCTATATTGGTCTTCAAGGACAGCCAAGGGGAAGATGTGACATTGTGAATTGCATATCTTAATAGAATTTAAGAAGAAATGCTATAGTTAAGAACTTTAATGCAATGTTAAACTATACTTCAAAAACATGAAATTTGCGATCTCACAAGGAGCTTTGCCTTTATTAAGTTTCACAAGAAAGGATAATTTTTCATAACTGGAAAGAATGTACTTTCCTAATGAATTGATCCAGGATATGAGTTCATTCTCTATTTTTTAAGCTTTTGTACTCCAAAAAAGACAGTTTGATGCAGTGTGTTTCTATACTGTCTAGATTTAATGATGTTTAAAGATAGAACTTTTCTATTTATTTATTTATTTATTATTTATTTATTAATTAGATTTATATACCGCCCTTCTCCTGAAGGACTCAGGGCGGTGTACAATTAACATAGACAGATCTTAATGTTTGATAGTATTAGAAGTATTGTTGTACGATGCAAGCTGTTCTGAGTAAAGTTGCTTTTTGCAACTGACCGATGATGAATTTGTCAATGGCGATGGTGTTTGAGGTGCTCCAATTGTTTTGGGATTGCACCAAGGCACCTATTGCTTATGATACTATCTGCTTACTTTTGCCAGTTGTTCTATTTCTATTTGGTATTATAGTTCTTCTATTAGAGAAGTTCTCATAAAATTAATGAAATTCTTAAGTTAATAATGAAGTCTATTACTTAATTAACATTTCATTATTTAATTTTTTTATGATGTTTTAAATAATTATATATCATATTTAGGTTTTCTCATCTAATTTGCTCACTGGAATTCTAATTGCATCTTTAATCTTTCTTCTAATAAATATCTCGAATCAGATCTAACAGAGAACTTCTTTCTTGGACTAAATTGTTTCCTTCCTTTATATGAAGGACATTCAAGCATTGTAGTAGGACTTTACATTTATCTCTTCTGAAATTAACCCTGCTAAATTTTCTCCTCCTGAATCTTGATATTGTTCTCTAAGGTGTTCACTATTTCTCTTGTGTATTCTCCAGATGTGATAATTGTATTTTCTTACCATCATTCAAGCTATTTATAAACATGCTGAACAATGTAAGGTCTTGAATGGAGCCCTAGGGTACTTGACTCGATACTTCCTTCTTTCTGACACTGACTCATCTTTATATCTGTGATTGTGTTCAATCAGCTCCATATCCATCTAATGGTTAGCATAGTCCAGCTCACAATCTGCCATCTTCTCTGCTACTGAATTATTTGAAGAGATCCTTGTCAAATGACATTCTGGATTCAAAGTGCACCATGTCTACCTCATTTTCAAGGTCAAGTAAACTTGTCACTCTATCAGAAACGAGACCAGGTTGGCTTGGCATTATTTGTTTTTGATAAACCCATGATGGCTCTTCCAGGTAACAAATTATTTTCTAAATTAATTATTTTTAAAAAATGCCTCAATATTTGTCCCATCCTTTGCCTAATGTCTGATGTATCAGCAGTCAGCTAAGTTCTATCACTCACCTTCCTCGCATCCCAGTTTTGAAACATGGGGATGTTTACTTTTATTCGCTCTTCTGGCATGATGTACATGTACCTTGGTGTCTCAAAAATGACAATCCCCCCGCCCACGATTACATCTGCAAGCATTTTACTAAATATATTTGGAAGCTTAAACTCATTCATGATAATAGCACTCATTTCATTTGCTTGTTTGCTGTCTCTCTATCATTTGTTACCATCCTCACATCTTCTTCTAGAAACAAACCACACCTTCCTTTTTCTTCCTTTTTCTTCCTTTTACAGAAGGAGGAGGAGGAGAAAGCATTTTTTCTTTAATTTTGGTTTTCTTAGAACTCTAAATTCCTATTATGATTTAAATATTTATTTCTTGCTGGTAAATCTATTTGCTATTTCCCTTCCCCTCCATCTAATAATATGTGACTGTATTTTTTTTATTTTCTAGAAATTATCAAGCTTCTTATGCTCCCCATAGATTTATATTTATGGATTCATGCTTAATATGTCTCTTAGTTTATGATCTAGGAGAAAGAATTCCTTCTTGCTTCTTTAGCTTTCTGGAAAATGAAACAGGAGGAGGATAACTGGAACAAACCCTCTTAGTATTACTGCATTCCTCTTCCATGAAAGAGATGGTGCAAGAGGAGTTATCTTCATTTTATTTTGGTAGGAAATAGCATACCCCCACAATAATATATTTGTTGTTGCCTTCCTATTAATACGCATACTCAGATTTCTGTATATCAATACATATATGCACTCCTTCACATATAATTGCACTTCACTTCTCCACTCCTGTTACTTTTGAATAAGCTGTACCTTTCAGTCTTGCATTTCACTTATGAGTTTTAACGCTTCAGTAATGCTTAATAAAGCATTTTTGCCCTTTCTGCATTATGATGCCTAGTTTTTCTTGTTTCTCCCTTCACTCTGTGCATACCCAGCAACTATTGCATCAAGCTGCTGAGCAAGTGGAGACAGGAGAAAAGGAGACATTAGATCACTTCTTGCTGAGAAACCAGCTGCTTTTTGTTCTCTCCAGCCTACATGAATTGTTTCAATGCCAGCTGGTCATGATAAGATCTATATCTTTAAAAAGTTGTGCAATTAGAGAGAAATTCAGGAAAAAATGCCATATTATCTACAACTCCTACACTGCAAAAACATCTGGACTACACAACTCATCCAGGGTAAAGCAATAGATGCAATTGACTTAGACTTCAGCAAAGCCTTTGATTCAGTAGTGGATGACAAACTACTGTTAAAACTATGCTCTTACGGCATTTCTGGATCATTGCATAAATGGATAGCTGCATTCCTGTCAAACAGACAACATGTAGCTAAAATAAGGAGTGCCATATCAAATCCTGCACCAGTTAACAGCAGTGTCCCCCAAGGCAGCGTTCTAGGACCCATCCTCTTTCTAATTTACATAAATGATCTTTGCGATCACATCAAAAGCAACTGTGTCCCCTTTGCTGATGACATAAAACTATTTAACACTACTGGCAACACTGCAGCCTTACAAAGCGACCTTGACTATGTGTCTGAATGGTCAAACAATTGACAACTTCACATCTCAACCAACAAATGCTCTGTCTTACACTTTGGCAAAAAGAATCAGAACACTAAATACAAACTGGGTGGATATGACCTTGAATACAACCCTCACTCTGTCAAGGACCCAGGAGTACTCATTTCAAAAGATCTAAGCCACAGAGCTCACTGCAACAGCATTGCCAAAAAGGCATTAAGAGTTGTTAACCTAATTTTGTGAAGCTCTTTTTTGGTAGGATTGAACTGCAAACCAGGGCATATAAAATCTTTGCCAGACCAATTCTCGAATATAGTTCATTTGCCTGGAATTCATATTGTTTAACAGACATTAATACAACTGAACAAGTCCAGACGTATTTCACGAGATGAGAACTCCAGTCCTCAGCTCTCAATAAAATACCTTATGCCACCAGGCTTAAAATTCTGGACCTAGACAACTTAGAGCGACGGCACGTACAGTCTGACCTAAACTTAGTACACAAAATTGTCTGTTACAATATTCTAACTATCAATGATTAGTTCAGTTTCAACCACAATAATACATGAGCTAACAACAGATATAAACTCAAGACTCCAGACTCGATTGCAGAAAATATGACTTTAGCAACTGAGTGGTCAATATGAGAGAGAGAGAGGGGGGGGGGCAGGCTGAAGATCTCTGGAAGAAGGTTTTTCAGTGAATTCTCCCTCCCTTCCTCCCACTCTTTCACACAAACAAACCTATCCACAAACATCCATTGACTTCTTTATAATTAAGATAAATGCAAGAAGCCTGCAAACCAACTTGAGACTTTTATTATTATTTCTCTCTTTTGGGACCCCCCCCTCAAAAAAAATACTCGCTAGAATTTTGAGAGTAGTAAGCCCAATTCAGAGACTATCCTGGATTTGGAAAAATCTGAGAGACATAGGCAGAAAAACATTTAAACTCATAAAATATATTTAGTTTGCTACCAGTGAAGCTCCCTAGGCAGGAAGGCATGTGGTAAGAAATTCATTATGGAAAAAAATTCCTAAAATGCTTTGCTGAAGAGCAAAAGGCTCTCCTGAACCACAGAGTTAATGCAGGGCTTCTAGACAACAGAACATAGTAGCCAAGACTTACATTTTTGCTCCCATCTAGTGGTCATCTAAAGTTTTACACCCCAGAGAGTATCCACCTCATTTTGGGAGATACTGGAGAAACAGAATGGGAAAATCTCTCTCTCCCTAAAGTCCTAAATGTCCCTTCCCATATAGTTCAAGAAGGCCTATAACTCTGTTTGCCAAACAGTGCAAAATTCTTGGAATAGCTGTTAACAAGTTGTGTTGCTTTGAAAGATGAGCATTTGACGTTAGGCATACCACGTTTCCCTGAAAATAAGACTGAGTCTTATACTAGTTTTTGCTCCAAAAGATGCATTAGGGCTTATTTTCCCATTAGGTCTTATTTTCAGGGAAATATGGTACTAAATGTGTCTGTCTGGCTGATGATCTTAACTGGGCCTTATTTTTAGGGTAGGGCTTATATTATGAGCATCCTGAAAAATCATGCTAGGGCTCATTTTCCGAGTTAGGTCTTATTTTTAGGGAAACAGGGTATTAAGCATGAGGAAGCAGAAACCCACTGTAGTATCTAAAGAAAAGTAGATTAAAATTGAAACAAAGGATAGGGGAACAGAAATGACCATCTGAGACTCCCTTTCTTTCTTTGCCACTTAGCGACAGACCTGCATAGCTCCTAGTTTGAGGCAGGAGTGAAAAGGGAGTAATTTACTCTCTTCTGTATTCAGAAAAAAAGCCAGGTGCCTCATAAAAAAGCCTGATGGGGAAAAAGTTGCATTGTCTGCTTCATGCTAGATAGTTTCTCAACCTAAGCTTGTTTCTCCCCTACCAGTTATATTACTATATTTCTTCCCTACAACACATGAACATTTGCCGTGGATCTTATATCCAGTCTCTGCAATCCAATCATGCTAATTCAAGAAACATGTTGAAAGCCATTGGCATTAACATCGCAAATGAGCTTTGTAAGCAAAAATCATGATCACTCACCATTGACAATCAGTCAAGTATAGAAAAATTGGACTTCGCTTGGCACAGACCTATGACATGCCTATTTCCCATCATTAAGGGGGGGAAATAGAGAATACAGCTTGATATAAATGCAGTAATGCTAAAATCTATTGCAGAATGAATCTGCAATATTGATTAACTGGGAGTTGGAAGATTTCTCTACAATTGCCAGAAAATTGAGATTCCAAAGAACTAAATCAAAATCTCTAATTCAGGGATATCCAACCTTGGCAACTTTAAGACCTACGGATTTCATTTGCCAGAATTCCCCACCCAGCATGACTGGATGGGGAATTCTGGGAGTGGAAGTCCTCAAGTCTTAAAGGGACCATGGTTAGACAACCCTGATTGAACTCAAATTAGATTCCCCCCACCAGATAATTTAAAAAGTAAACATATAAAGATATGAACAGTTCCACTTTCTTTTTTCATACCCCTTTTCATATCCTTCAGAAACTGAATGCAATAAAAGCTGAAAATTGCACATCTCCTTGCATTGTTCTCCTTTCATTTCAGACAGTTATACAACTATTTAGCAAAGTGATATATAAATAAAACACTTTGCAAAAATGCATAAGGGCATCTAACATGCAGATTACTGCCGTCTATCATGGTATGTAACATATTTCTAAAAAACTTTGAGAGCTAAAACAGTATTTAGGGAATTCTCTCAAATCATTTCATCCAGTAGGCTTTCTAATAATCATTATTGCAGATTTTTATTAGTTGGCTGTGCAGATTTACATATCATTTATGAATTAGAGCGCCAGTCCTCAGTCAATAGCATCCTCTTCTCTCTCAAATTTATTTGCACAGTTTGGAATCCAAGAAGAGACACAGACAGTCCTCAACGTACAGCTGTTCATTTAGACACTATTCAACAGCACTGAAAAATGTGAGTTATGACCATTTTTCAAAGTTATGACCTTTGCAGCATCCGCATGATCACATGATCAAAATCCAGATGCTTGGCAACTGGTTCATATTGATGACCGTTGCGGTATCCCAAGGTCATGGGACACCTTTTGTGGGCTTCTGACAAACAAAATCAAAGGGAGGGGGGAGCCAGACACGCTTCACAAATGGGTTACTAACTTACCAACCACAGTGAATCATTTAACAACTGTGCCAGGAATGTTTGTAACATGGGGCAAAATTCACTTAACAAGCATCTCACTTAAAAACAGAAATATTGGATTCAATTGTGGTCGTAACTTGAGGGCTATTAACTATAGTAAATAATATAAATAGCAATAGAAGCAACATTTTAAGCCTTTAGGAGAAAATGCCAATTCTCCTTCTTCCTTAACTCATCTGGAACAAGAAGGGTTAAGATGAGCCCACACTCTTTTCTTGCTGCTTTGTCAGTGATCTAATGGCCATCGATAATAGTTGAATAAGAATTGATGGAGAGATAGATTTAATTAACCCTGGTGTCAGCAGTCAGCATTGCTGCCTGTTTGCGTGTTAATGGAACAATGTGGGAAAAAGTCCTCTTGAGCTTTGCATGGCTCAGCTGGAGGCAAAATAAAACAGTTCTATTCATTGGCAGCGCCTCCCCAATTCACACGGGTACCGCTGTGTACAGACTGTCAAGCATTCGCTACACCCCCACCCTGGAGTACAAAGCAATCACCTAACCGCTTGCAATCGTACAACGTGCTTTGCACCATCTGCAAATGTGGGAGAAAGAGGAGGGGATAGCGGAAAAATCTTTGGATGCCCTGGAGGCAAGTATTACCGAGACAACAGGAGAAATTAAAGCAGCTGTCATGTGTATGGAAGGGTCCCACAAGAAGATGGAATAGATGAAGCTGAAGAAACTTGGTTTGGATTGTAATATTGTGTATGCGCCTCTCACAGAGACCATATACCCCTGTTTGAAATGCAGTAAGGAAAAATGTATCATTTTTCCAAGATGGAGTGCCTGTGTGGAGAGCCCTTTCCCTGGGAAGCTGTGCTAAGGCTTTCAAAGAATCCATTCTTTTGAAATCTCCTCTATGGAAAATGTAATGTAGTAGAAGTCTGTAGGCCCAGACTGCCTGTCTCCAGGGGTCACTCATGTGGGAAAAACTCAATTGCCTATTGGCTGCCTCCTAGTGGTCATACTGTATATAAGCTTGTTGCGCAGCAGAATATCTGAGCTTTCACGTGCTCCTGCTTGCTGCAAGATATGCCTGTGTTTCGCTCCAATAAACCTGTGTTCTTTTCTACAACCGGTGTCTTCCTTGCCTAAAAAACTGACTACACAACAGAAAATGAGACTGTTCTGCTTTGTTTTGTTTTGACAATGGACTTTGATAGCATTTTCAAATTGAAAACCATGTTCAGGTTTTCTTGGATGTTTCCTAACCAAGAGACAAAGTGCACATAGTTCACCCTTAATATTCAAAATAACAGAATAACAGAGTTGTAAGGGACCATGGAGCTTTTCTAGTCCAGCTTCCTTCACAAGCAGGAGAACCTATATTATTTCGGACAAGTCTCTTAAAAGCCTCCAGTGATGAAACACCCACAACGTCTGAAGGGAAGCTGTTCCACTGGTTAAATGTTCTAAATGCTAGGAAATTTCTCCTTAGTTTAAGATTGCTTCTCTCCTTGATTATTTTCCATCAATTGTTTTTTAAAAAACAATTTTTATTAGTTTATAATATAAAATATAAAATGCAAATAGTAGAAAAAATAGAGAAGGGAAAAGAAAAGGGAAAAGTGTAGAAATGAAGAGAAAGAAGAAAGGAAAACATTGACTTCCAACTCCCACTGGTGCCATAGAATAAGGCAATAACATCAAAACTCAGCGTTTTACTTCCACTTAATAGTATAAACTAGCCATTTCTATAACAACAAATCTATCTAATCAGTAAAATTCAAAATCAAAGCTTCATTTTTTCCCCACCTCAAGCACAGAGTCCAGAAGTGGTTTCCAAGTAGAAACAAAACTACTTGCATTTTTTTTCTTTAATCAAAGCCGTCAATTTAGCCATCTCTGCTACCTCCCATCAACTTTTGCAGCCATTCATCCATTGTGGGAATCAAAGTGTCCTTCTATTTTTGTGCATAAAATAGTTTGGCTGCCATCAACATGTATAACATCAATGTTCCAATTTTTTTTCAAAGTTCTTTCTCATTAAACCCAGAAGAAAAGTTTCTGGTTTTATCTTTATATTCACTCTGATAAAAAATTTTTATTGAAAAGTTTTACAAAAAGAAACCCAAAATATTGACCCAAAACATTGACCAAAAACATTGACCAGGGTATATAGGGGGCAGCCGACCAGTCGGGCACCATTCCAGTACTGTGCACCATCACTAATAAAGATATCAGCATCAATCTGTCTCTGCCTTGTTCCTCACTGACCCATGATCGATGGGGTTGGCCCACGAAACCACAGGCAAACAGACACCACAGAAGAGAGCAACCGGATGCGATCGCTGAGCCAGACGCGATCAAACCGAGGCAGCTCGCACCGATCGCTAAACCAGACTTGATCAAACTGAAGCAGCTCGCACTGAACATGCTGGATCAAGCCAGCATCGAGAAGCTGAATAGTGCCAAATTCAAATCGCTGCAAGAATGGCTGCCCACATGCAGACCTTGATCCCATTCGACCCGACCAACGACACTTGGGACGGATTCATGGAGCGTTACGAGTGTTTCGTCCGCTCCAACAAACTCACTGAGGCATCAGAATGAAGAAAACATTCTTAAATCTGGCCGGAAAAGTCATTTTTGACATGGCGTGAATGATTGCGACGCCAAACTCGGTCTTTTCTATAACATGGAAAGATTTAAAGGCCGCGCTAAAATCAAAGTTTTAATCAATGTTTCTTGCTGTTTATTCCAGAAAAAATGTCCTTAAATATTTCATTTAGAAAGAGCCTTACTTGGTGCTGAAAATTTGTTGATTCAAGAGTTCCTAAAAGCTGAAGAACAGTTAACAAGCAATTTCAAAAGTCATTAGAAACAGAAATATGTGAAGTTGTAAGTCACTGACTGTGGTTTGACCAAGATGGCTATTCTCTTAGAAATCTCTTAGAACTTTGAATCTGCCAGAAACTTTGTCTTGAAATCTTTTTTTGAGAAGCAACAGCATAGAACACTTATGGCTGTCCAGAGAAGAATTACAAAAAGCTGTTCTAATCACTAGCTCTTCATTTTACCTCAGTGGCTGGTTTCCATCAGTTCCAGATGTAGCCATCTGAATCAGTAATGGCAGAAAATTGATTTAGCTTCATCTTCTAGTACTAGAGGTTGTTGTACATAGGGATGTCTTCTAAGGGATCTTGGATATTGACATATCTCCATATTTCAATATTTAAGAATTTCAATAATCTCCTACCATCTTTGTTTGATCTTAGAATCAGATGTCCAAAGTCATCTCTATAATTGACTATGCAACCAGATGGCTTTGTTCCAGCTGTGTCATAAACACCATTAGTACTCCGAAGGATCCTCAGATCTTCCTCAGTAACATGCTGAGGGACACTCAACCTGAGGAGTCCATCATCCCGCACTATATCTTCAATCACTTTATACTGACTACACATGTGGTTTTCTTGGCAAAATACAGAGGTAGTTTTTTTACTATTGCTTTTTCCTGTGCAATATGAAATGATGCCTTTGCCATTGTCATCCACTTCTAACATCTGCCTATATTGCTGCTGGACATTGTCGGTGCTTGCTTACTTTAGCTGGGTAATGGGATGACCTTCATATAGCCAGTGATCCTCCCAAAATTCTTTGCTCATCATTCTCAAGAACATCTCCCATATCATTAGATATTT
>JANHFO010006480.1:120083-130588 GCA_032468095.1 Pareas carinatus | reverse complement strand
TCCACAGCACTGTTAAATTATCTAGTAGGAATATATCATTATTACCCTTCTCATCT
The DNA here is from genome assembly GCA_032468095.1 of Pareas carinatus. Lineage (NCBI taxonomy): Eukaryota > Metazoa > Chordata > Lepidosauria > Squamata > Pareidae > Pareas > Pareas carinatus. The sequence goes on along the minus strand of JANHFO010006480.1, from coordinate 130,532 downwards.
TTCCTATTACTTATTACCTATTACCTATTCTCTTATTTGAATGATCATAACTTGTTGTTTGTATCTTAAAATATATAAAAGTTGTCATTTAGTATTGTAGTTTGACTTGTAGATTGATTATTAGTATTCTATGGCTGTTCAAATACTCTCCCAAACCTATATAAAAAAAGAATAGATGGCATGAAGAATGCATTTTGTGACATATTTTGTCACAAATGTTTTGACATGGGAAGTATTTGTTTTATTTCTTTTATTTGATTATGTTTATGTTTATAAAACTTTTAAATTAAAAAAATCTACACAACCATTAAAAAAAACAATTACAGGGAGTCCTCCACTTGCAACCATTTGTTTAGTGACAATTTGAAGTTACCGCTGCACTGAAAAAAAGGGACTTATGGCTGTTTTTCACATTTATTGCAGAATCCCCAAAATTTGAACGTTTGGCAACTGCAATGTATTTCTGACAGCTGCATAATCCCAATGGCATGTGATCACCCTTTGGAGCTTTCACAGCCGAGGAGAGTCAATGGGGAAAATCCAGAGCCACTTAATGATCACATGATTAAAATGAGGCACAACTCACTTAACCACTACCTTGCTTAGTAGCAGAATAGTTGAGCTCAATTGTGGTCATGCATCAAGGACCAACTGTGGATCTAAATATAGATAAGATCATGGAAGAATGAACCAACATCTCATTCACCAAGTGTCCCCAATATTTTTGGATTGGCGGCCTGGCATGTGGGGCAGAGAGGGGTGCGTGCACATGCACATGTGTGTGCCAATTGTGTGCATGCCACTTGGTATAATGATGCACATATGTGCACCCCAACCATGTGCATGCACACACAATGCACACAATTGTGAGCATGTGTGCACGAGCAGGCTGCTGTGATGGGGCTGTGCATGCAGTGACCTAGCAGCAACTGGGCCGCTATGATAGCAATAGCAGTAGCAGTTAGACTTATATACCACTTCACAGTGCTTTGTAGCCCTCTCTAAGCGATTTACAGAAATCAGCCTATTGCCCCCAACAATCTGGGTCCTCATTTGACCGACCTCGGAAGGATGGAAGGCTGAGTCAACCTTGAGCTAGTGGGATTTGAATTGCTGAACTTACTGGCAGCTGACTGTTAACAGAAGTAGAATGCAGTACTGCACTCTAACCACTGCGCCACTACAGATGGACCTGGGCTTGCGTGCTAGTGTTCTCATGACACTCACATGCCCAGTAGTGGGCCACAGCCCACGGGTTGGGGACCCCTGTTATATACATCCTAACCATCCTGCTGTTTTACTATTTCCATGGGATTCCCAAGACTTCCAGAAAAACCATGTTTGAGGGCCTCAAGGATTGGGGCTAGTCTCACCTTGGGGGAGAATAAACATTTACCTGCACTCCTGCCCAGTGGCATTCTCAACATTTGGAAAAAAAGATGTTTTATAGTTTAATCCTGGCCACAGAATGGAGGAACCAAGAACCGCATGTATGCTGTACTTGACTGTTCCTCCTTCCTGATGTTGGGTTGTTTCTGCTCTGAGTCCATCCCCTGCCCCATTCGTTGTAAACTAGTTTGGCTGGCCAGAGGAATCTTATTTTAAAACTGGCGATGGGTGAAAGCCATTCATATAAATAAGTGTCTGGCTTTGATTCTGTAGTCACAGACACAACTTGTTCACTGTAGTGCTTATTGTTTGCTTAAGAAGACGGAGATGTTTAATAAGTACACATCATCAATTAAACCACGAACAGACCAATCCTGTTTGACTTACTTTTTCAGGTTTATTATGCTAAGCAGAGACATGGGGGGAGGGAGATTGCAATCAATCAGCCCAGGTCCCACACCATTTTTAACCTGTATATGATAAGTGTCTCATTGTGATGGGATTCGTTTTTGGAGTGGAGGTGTATTTCAAAGCAAAGTTGGCACAGAAGTACATACTAGTATTATGACTTTTTAAAAAAACTATACACAGAAGGTATTTGCAACAAGGTAATTAACATGGTTACTTCGCATAACCCCCTCCTTACCAGTGACTTTTTCCTCTCTGATTCTTCTTCTCCTTCTACTTTTTTCTCTCCTTCTCCCTCCTTACTTTTTAGGCTTGATAAGAGGAAGGGAAGGGATTACTGGAGTTTGTTCCGTGTTGCTTGACTTCAGCCAAAACAATCTTGCTTCTGCATTGGGAGAAGAAATCTCTTTTTGAGTCTCTTTCTCCAAACCAGAACTTCTGATTCCCCTACTGTCTTCTTCAGGATCTTGCCTGCGACCAGTCAGTTCTCTTCTAGCCCTTCACGGTCTGATATCTTGGGTAGAGTTTGCCCCTCTAGGTCTTCTCCTCACCCTGAACAGAAATTGACACTTACTCTTACACCTCATCTCTCGTTTTTCTCCAGCCTTTTCTTTCAGACTTCTCCTTCCGCCACAGCTACAAATTTTCATTCTCCACTCTTGTTCTCTCTCCAATTTTGGGTTATCCGGGAACATGGGCCACAGCAATTAAAGAGGTGGATTTCCCTCAGGGCTCCAGAGCTCTCAACACCTACAAGTCTCTCTCTACCAATGGGACTTCTCATTCAACATTTGCTCACACCAGTCCTGGTTAGCAACCTGGTGAATTCAACAGTCTTCATGACAGCATTGCAGCCCTTCAAGGCCACAACTGAACTGACTTTCCCCCCTCCCTTTCCTTCACTTCATGTCTGGCTCACAACTGCATAACTGCAGCCATGATAGGCTTCTAAATCCATATGCCATACATGTAAAAAAGGGCAGGGTTTCTATGATGCCCCCTTGACTTCTTTTTTTTTTACCCCAATGAACATGCCTGATTCTAAGCATAACAAAACAAGGCTCAGCATATTGTGTAAATACAACATTCATAACATACATGGACTTACTGATGCTATGCAGCATGCTACGAATCATTGTCACACGTTTGGGTGGGAAGCCACAGCTATCAATGACAGCAGTCTTCTTAGCTGACAATTATCTGTCACACTGGACAAAAGGGACAGAGTAGAAATTAAGACCAAGTGGAATGTCTGTAAATTCCTTTTTAGCTCTGGACTTTGTACAGGCCTAAAAGTTGTTGTTACAAAGATTGGAGGACAATGAATATCGGTCTGAACTCAGATCACTCCCTCAAAATCCCAGACGTATGCTATACAATAGTTCTTTCCTCACTTCTGCTACCTTGAGAAAAGGATTTTTCAGGGCTAGGCATAAAATCTGGCCATCCGTGTTATTGTTTGGCAGTATGACAAGATTCACCTAGCTCAGTGCACTTGCTCTTGTGACTTTGAGGAAATCAAGTCAATTCAACATGGTCTTTCTTAATCGTAACTTTTATAGGGATCTTCAAAGGGACATCATAACCCCTCTTATCCTAAGTGTTCCTAAGAGAACAGACCATTTTTATGTCCACCGACTCAAACTGTGAAGCCATTTACACAGTAGCCAAATTTATTGTTGCAGCAGTAAGGGCAAGGTGACAACTGACATCTGTCATAATTTGACAACTTTCTCTTCCCTTTTCTTTTAAAGGTTTATCTGATTCTATTGATTTTATCTGATTCTATTGATTTTATCTGATTCTATTGATTAATGATCTCTGATCATAAATTAAAAAATTGACCTGTTTAACCTATGTTTTCAGAGGTTTTGATTCCTGAAAAACTTTTGGCGATCTTGCTTCAAACTGAACGCAGATATAATTTCAGAATGATTACATCCCATAGGGACCTTGAGAAATATGAAATTAACTGTTAATGGATATAGTATATTTAATTATATAAAGTTTCTGACACGCTGCCTGAGTTCCATAGGGCTAAAAGTGTTTTGCTGTTGGTTTCCATTTGTACCCAGTGTGTGATGCATCTTACTGCACTGTCAAACAATAGTTAAGTTAGCACTAATGAATTCCAGTTTCCCTGATATCATTTTTAAACCTTTCCCCATGTTTGTCTCTGATTGCTCCTAGATTTTCAGGAAAGAATTCCAAGTGTGAATGCAGAAAATGATTCTTCAGTGACATGTTGACTTCATGGTTTTGTATGCTGTAAGAAGTTTGTCAACCAGCTGAATGTAATTTGGTACTCTATAATTTTCAATAAAATTCTCAAGAACATCCTTGAATGTTTTCCAGGTGATATTCTCTGAGCTTACTAACAGATACTTGAGCCACTTGCTTTTGATAGTGACCTTCTTAACCTTGGTATTAATTATTCTTAGAAACATCTGTATCAAATAACAAAAATCTTCACCTTCCATGTTCATTGCTTTCACATTTTTCATCAGCTTGAATTTTATGTGAAATGAAGGAGAAAAAATATCTTTGTTGGGTCAACCAATGGATCATGTGATATGTTTTCCTGTCCTGGAACCAAATTCTTTTCGAGTGGCCATTTATTCTTAATGTAATGCAACTCTCTTGCATGACTGTCCTGTTCACATATGTAACAACAGTATTTGGTATATCCATGCTGCATTCCAGGCAGCAGAGACACTACTTTCAGATCTCCACAGATATTCGAGTTGTACTTGGTATACTGGATGTGCTTCAACAATAGTTCTAGTTTTTTTTAAAATGTTTCTTTCATGTGTGCAGCATAGCAATAGTTATTGAAGGGTGTACATTGCCATTGTATAAAAACAGAAGATTTTTATAAAATAGTTTGTGGTAGGTAAATTACAAGTTATTTTCATGATTAGAAGGCAAAATAAATCTATAAGATGCACCCAAAAGTGTCCAGGAAGCAAAATATGTGTTGTCCAGTGTAACGATATGAACAGAATAGGTTGATTTATCATCCAGTAGTATTAAAATCATCCTGGTATCCACCTTCTATTTGATTGTGACTTGTACTCTCTTGGTGTGCATCCTCTCTGAGTTTTTGGTGGTAGAAAGCTTCTGTTCTGGTTCCAATCACAATGCAATCTATACATTTGAATTTTGAATTCCAATATTTTTTTCTCTTCCTGTTTTCTGCCCTGTAACTGTGACTTCAGTTACCTGATTCTTCAGTAGCTCATGGCTTAGATCAGTGCATTGAAGACAGAGAATTAAGAATTTACTCTTTTGCATTACTCTGATTTCTCTATGATTTAGAGGTTTAGTAATCTCAGGTCACTTCCAAGCGCTCATGCATAGCTCCCAAACACTTGACTCTTCCACTAGTGACATACAGTAAGCTAGGTGCTGGGCTTTGCTTATGCAGGTAGTCCTCAACATGACTACTTACAGCAACCATTTAAAGTTATGATAGACCTCCAAAAAGCTATTTACAACCTGGATTTGAAGTCTGGTAACCATCACCTCCAGTGATCATACATCTGCATTTCAGGAGCTTGGCAGCCAGACCTGAATTTATAACCATTTGCAGCATCCTGCCGATATGTGACTGTGATTTACAATTTTTTTTTCCAGAAACTCATGTTTACTTTTGGTTTCAAGCAAAAAAAACAAAACCCACCCCATAGTGAACAATGGGTTTGTTTAATGACTGTGGTGTTTGCTTAATGACTACACCATCTGTTGTGCTAGCTTAATGACCATCACAAAAATGGTTGTGGTGATGGGTGGTTCATCTAATGATTGTTACAATTTATGGCCAAAATTGTGGGCTTAATTACCTGTTCCTAAAAATGACCTATTTTAGATACAGTACTTATAAAACTTGATTGATTCATTATTACCCAAGTCATATCCTTAATTTCAGGAACACTCATATGCCTGCACAGAATGCTTCTACCACCAACATTTGGCAGCAAAACGATTGCAATATCACCTCGCTAATTTTTTTTCCTGAAAAACCAGGCTTGTGCTCCTGTCTTCATTTCTCTGAGTTCGGAAATATTAAAACCATCAGACAGTTAAGCAACAATGCCAGAAGCTCCCAAAAGCTCAACGTTGCAGCTGGGCAATGCAACTGAGTGTGACAATCGTGCTGAACACAAAAAAAAAGAATCCAGGAAACAAAGATGACAAAACCTGACAAGTTACTAAAATGAAGATGTCAACCTTCACACCTTATTTGTCAGATCCTGCCTTATAGGGTTTACGGCAGGAATTTTGAAGCGGTTTCAAAATGGCAAAAGTCTCTAATCCTCCAAATTGAAGGAAGGAATGAAGGGGAGAGCAAAGATGCGAGACTCATGCTGTTCCCTCGGGGTATCTGAGTCCTTTGGGGGAGCCAAACTTGGTTTGATAAGTGAAAGCTACTGCAAGATCCTTTTTGATCATTAGGCATCATGAGCCGTCACTACGACATCTCCCTCTGTGCACCGAGGAGGCAGGTGTTCCAAAGCAGTGCTTCTCAACCTCGGCACGCTGGCTGGGGGATTCTGGGAGTCAGAAATCATAGAGTTGCCAAGTTTGAGAAACACCATTCAAAGTGTTGCTGAATGTGCTCAATACATCTGAAATTGACAAAAATGTGTGTTAATATAGTTTAGTTTATACTTTATTGTCATTGCACCTCGTACAACGAAACTAAATACCATCTTCAGTGTACACATACATAGAAAACCATAAAAATAAAACAAAAACACACATCACATTCTATACAAATAAATCGAAAACCCTTGATATTGCGTTCATATTGCACTATGCAGTTAAAGGCCGTTTTTCAGCATATTTGTCCTTGTTTTTATTATTCTGTACCATCTGCCAGATGGGAATAGTTAAAAAAAAGGGTGCCCTGGATGAGATGAGTCTTTAAGAATGTTTTGAACTTTCTTAAGGCAGCAGGAGCTATAAAGCTCTTTCAAAGAAGGGGGAGGGCAACCGATGATCCTCTGGGGCAATGAGGTTGACCCTCTGGAGCCCTGTCCCATCTGCCACAGTGCAACTGACAAACCATACACAGGTGCAGTATATTAAAATACTCTCCATGGTGCAGCAGTAGATCACCAGCAGTTTTTTATTCAGTGGTTGTTTCCTGAGAAGTCTCGGGTAGTATAATTTCTGCTGGGCCCTGGAGTAGAAGGGGAAAAGATGGGCAAGAAACAGAACTATTCTGCTGCTCTATTTATGTTTTGTTAAACTTGATTTTACTCACAGTGTAGCCTTTCCTGGACAACATGGCGGCTCAGTGGTTGCTGGGCTTGTCAGATTGGAAAGTCGGTAGCCCAGGTTTGACATCTGAGTGCCATGTAATGGGGTGAACTCTCATCCTGCCAATCTAGCTGTTCGAAAGCATGCAAATGCAAGTAGATAAATAGGTACAAATTCTGCGGAAAGGTAACAGTGCTTGTAATGTCATGCTGGCCAAATGACCAAGGAAATGTCTCCGGACAGTACTGCGTCGATGGCCTTGAAATGGAGATGAGCAATGACTAGGGGAGTAAAATCCTCAGGGACTCCTTTACCTTTCACCTCTATTGTTTTTCCTACCAGCATTTAGACTGAGTTCCTCCTGTTAGGAAAAGCTGTAAAAACAAGCCAAACTCTGGATTCTGAAAAGAGGAATTTCTGTAAGGTAGAAATTCCTACAGAAATTCCTATCTCTTTAAAACCTTATGGACTTCTTTATACAGGTCATCCTCAATGTACAACCACAATTGAGCCCAGAATTTATGTTGTTAAGTTATGTTGTTAAGTTAAGTTATGTTGTTAAGAAATTTGTTAAGTGAATTTTGCCCCATTTTATGACTTTTCTCACCACATTTGTTAAGTGAATCACTGCAGTTCTTAAATTAGCCATACAGCTGTTGAGTGAATGTGACTTTCTCTTTGATTTTGCTTGTCAGAAGGTCACAAAAGGTGAACACATGACCCTGGGACGCAGCCGCCATCATAAATAGGAGTCAGTTGTCAAGAATCTCAATAGGAACTACGTGACTATAGAAACGGATGCTGCAATGGTCATAAATGTGAAAAACGGTCATAAGTCAGTTTTTTCACTGCCATTGTAACTCTGAACAGTCATTAAATGAACTTGAAGTTGAGGACTAACTGCATTGGCACTGATTAGTTGGCATTGATGGTCATTGTCGCTCATCCTTGCTGAAGGGCCCCCGATTGGACAAAAGCTACCCCTGCTATGGTTTAGTTCACACCAAACAATGATTCACACGCTCATGGACACGTTTTTGTTGATCATGGTTTGTGGAGCATGCCCCAGTTGCTGGTTCACACAGGCTAAGCAACTAGAATTTCTGGGTTTGCACTAGCTTCTAAGTGAAATTCAAGCAAACCACAATATGATTTAGCATAATGTATAACTCCATGGATTTAAATGAACAGCCTTCAGAAAGAAACAACTGCTTTCACTCTCTTCTGTTGTATCAGTAACTAACTGAGTTTCTTTGTTGCACAGCAAATTTTCCCTGAACTGGACACTAGCATAAATTGACAAAGTATCCTTCAGACTTGGCTCCTGGTGGCCTCATGACCATGTCTTTTTCAAGAGTGCTTTTTTTGACTTTCCAGTCTAGACTGCAGTCCTGGAATATACCTAGTAGGTTCCAATCCAAATATAAATAAAGTCCAATTTTGTTTAACTTTTAGGTATTTTCTAGTGTCAGGTTGGTGCTACCATCTTGCTTCTTCTTAGACGGCTCTTGCTTCTCATCCATGGGTAGGAAGTTCCTGGTGTTTCCTTGGTTGTTTGCTTGCAAACATTTCATTATCCAATTAAGTAACATTATCGGTACCAGTGGGGTTTTATCTCCATTTGTATAAGTAGCTTGCCCTGTCAGTGTTGGTGGGAGTGTGATTTATTCCTTGGTGCATTCTGACATTCTTGTCTTATTGAAGCCATCTAGGACAGGGGTTCCCAACTCCCGGTCTGTGGACAGGACCGGGCCCTGGCATGCCAGAAACCGGGCCATGCAAACAAGCCATTCACAAAATGCAGCCAGCACACAAAACCACACCCTCTCCGGTCTGTGGAAACATCTTTTTCCGTGGAACCGATCCCTGCCACTCAAAAAAGTTGGGGCCCACTAGTTAAGAATGATTGAATTGGACAGAGATGCTGCTTGTCTTTTTAATATTTCCCCAAATTCTTTTCCAAGAAGAGCTACCAGAAAATCATCAAGCCAAATGAAAATAAAGGCAATAAAGAAATGGCCCTATGAAAGAGCAGTTGTCTCCTGTGTGTGTATGTGTCCTTCCTCCCATCTCTCTCAGCGCAGGCATTGAAGTATCCAAGGCAGTGATGGCAATTTTGAGTGTTATGGATTTTTGCAGCTTACAGTTCAAATTGCTCATTATTTCCCAAACACTGAAGTGGCTAAATGGCTAATGTGCCTAAACCTGAAGTGCCTGACCATGTCCTTTTCGAAAGTAGGGTTTTATCCATATCTGTGGGAGATGAAAACTTGCTAGAAGGATTTGCATGGTATCTGTCATCTGTTAAACAAGAAAGCCAGACTATAAACCCTGGGCATAATACTTAAGAATAGATTTTTATTTACTTGAATTGTCTTTTAAAACAGGGGTCTCCAACCTTGGTTTCTTTAAGGCTTGTGGACTTCAACTTCCAGAATTACTCAGCCAGCCATAAATTCCTTATGCTTTAGTGAGGGTTGGTTGATGTTTTGCTTTTTTAAAGTATAAAGAAAACTAGGGAACTGTGAATGTGTAAAGTAATGGCAAATTGTAGATGGAAGAAGAGACACACATAACAAAGGAACAAGGCAAGAACTGTCCTTGTCTTTTTTTGCCTTTCTAGAGGCAACTCTAGTGGTTGGTCACATAACAGAAGATTGAAGTCACCATGGTGGAATGCGACTTCTGTCTTTTAGGTCACCCCCTTGTTTAAGCCTTAAGATTCACTTAGCCTTCAGCAACAAATGTTGTTCTCAACAAGGAGCTTTTTTGTAGTCTCCATAACAGTTTTAACAGGCAGGAAATCTGTGCTAACTGCAAGAAGGAAATCTCTCTCTACTTTCGTACTAGGGTGATATGAACTATTTGAAGATATGAAATATGCAACCCCTGTACCAGTCGAGTCTCCCTCCAAATGTACTACTCCGTATCTGACTCACACACCCACACACACTCATACACATTGTGTTATTGTCAGCTGAATAGAGATATTTTGCAAACCACTGTGAGGAGAATTCTGCTACATTATACACCTCCCAATGCCCATCAGCAGGCCTGATGAGTTGTACAGTGCAGTGAAAATTTCCCTTTCAACTACTATACAGACTCCCCTCCAAACACTGTGACTTAATAGCTGACAGGTGTATACAAGAGAAAGGCTTTATGTTGATCTGTACTGCGTTAAAGTGACTTGATCCTCCATTTCATCAACTCTGGTCAGGGTTTCTTGAGCATGACCAACTGTATCCACAATAACTTGATTTGATTTTTCTTCCAGCTCACCAGACTTAGTTGCCACAAATTTCATTGTCGCGGTAAAATCATCACTTGTATCTCTACCCGGTCTAGGTATCTTCTCTTGAAATGCCTCCTTGACTGCCTCCTGTA
>JANHFO010006480.1:0-12595 GCA_032468095.1 Pareas carinatus | reverse complement strand
TTTGCTTCCCACTCCTCCTCCTCCTCCTCCTCCTCCTCCTCCTCCTCCTTTTCCTCCTCCTCCTCCTCCTCCTCCTCCTCCTCCTCCTCCTCCTCCTCCTCCTCCTCTTCCTCTTCCTCCTCCCCCTCTTCCTCTTGAAAGTTTGCAGTAGCCAAAGCAAGCATGCAATCATCTCTACAATGGTAGCATCCAGAATAAAACATTGAGGAATGACTAAGAGTTTTGTTTGTTCAGGAAAGAAATGGATCTTTATAGAATTACAGTCTTGATGGATTTTGCAAAGGTCTCCTTCCAACCTTCCCCCGGCAAAAAAGGCTTTGTTATACAAGAATATCAAGAGATGGGAATTGGTTGAACTTTTGCATTCTGCTACATTACTGTTCCATGGCCTCCTTAGCCTGCCTTGTTTTGTGATGTCGCCTAACATGATGTGACACCCAGTAATCAGCATAATGTGATGCCGTTCACCGGAAATTTAAAACGATAACAAAACAAAAGAGGACTTGATTGGATCCCGAAGATGAGCTGCAGCTGGAAATGAAAGTATTGTGGCATAGATTACAAGGAGCAAAGGCTGATGAACCAGCCAAAATTCTAATGTAGAACAAAAAGGGAAATTTATTTCTTTGCTTTTTTCTCCTTTTTATTGATATCCAAGTCTATTTTTCAGCCGGTGTTTAGAATATCATACGGAAGCTGAGATATCAGCTGTTCTACCCCTAGAGATGATACAAAGGCAATCACTCCAATCCAGAGAGTCATTACAAAGTCTAAATGTAGTAAAACCTACATTCATCATGATTAATTTATTCATTACTTTTAGTGAAATGCACTAGGCTGGGCAAAGCCTGAACAGGTGCTTCTTTTTGACAATGTTTTGATACAAGCAGTGAGGGCCACCACTTCTAAAGAGCGACATGGAGCCATCACTGAAAATGCATTTTCATAGGCTTCCTGGAGAGCTTCTGGCTGTAGAAGAGAAAGCCATTAGAATGACATGAACAAGGCAAATTGTACCATTTCTAAGTCCTGATGAGGTGAATAGCTTGGGGGCTTTTGAGTCCCATAATATTTATACTTATCAAGGACTTCCTCGATTAATGTAAATATTATTGCATTGATCATGATTAGATATGTTGGGTGGGAAGTACTCGATGTGATGGTTACAGGGTGTCAAAGTTAATCCAAATGAAATTTTTATTAGGGATATTCTCTAGGATTTCCCCAAACATAGCAAAGTGTGCCAATTTTGTATTGACAATGTGTTGGCCAACAGAACTAGCAATCAGGACATGCCTGGACGTTGATATCGGATGGATCAATTCAATGTTTAGTGTTCAACAATCTTTATAGTCTATCATCTGTAGGTCTTATTCTCCAATTGTCACCAAAATATTTTGGACACAAAAAAGCAAACGTGAAGAAAAATCCAAAAACGATATTAGAGCAATAGGTCGGTACCTGTATTTGCTGGATGTGTAGGCTGCTTTTCCCACTGAAGCTCAAGGTGACTTTCAGATCAGTTTTCATTTATCACCGCAACCACCTGGGAAATAGGTTAGGCTGAGAAAATCTCAGCTTCATCCATTGCTAAGCTATTTTTCAAATTTTGCTCCATTTTAAGGGAGGAGTAATTCTTTTCATATTAACAAAGCTGAAGGCAGTCTTGAAAGGTGGCTTGAACCCAGCTCATTCAATCTGCAAAATTATTTATTTCCTGAAGCAAAAGCATCACTTTTTTTTCCTGCCTCTTTCGTAGAGATTTTTTTTAAAAAAAGTTGGAAAACATTTGTGAGAAGGAAAGGGTGTTGTAGTTTTCTTCATCTTTCCTAATGCTTCCTGTAAGAATGAACAACTGACACAACAAATGTTACTTGATCAACAGACCAGTATCCGGCCAAGTGATCATTCTTAGAGAATTTAGAGGCACCTCCTGGACCACTGAAATGGATGGGCATGAGCCTTATTAAAGCAAGAAAAATAAAAGGATTGTGGTGACCTCCCCTTTTCCTCCTTCCCTGCCAATTTTTCCTGAATTTAGAGAACAAAAGGTCACCTTACCTTGGTACAGTTCTTTCCCCCCTCTTTTTCTCCCCACCTTCTTCTCTCCCCACAGCCTTTTACTTTAATGAAGTCCTTGGTTGTCCTTGCTGGCAGAGCTGCAGGGGCATCATCTTTCTCCCTCCGTAAATGATTACTTGACCCCCGCAAAGCTAAAAGGCTTTTGCAGCCCTTCCAATTTCTGTTTACCCTCTCAAAATCTCACAGACAGGGCAAATTAAAAGGAGAGTGAATCATTTGGCACAGTCCTAATAGATTAAAATTGTATGTTAGGTAAAGAAAGTACAGTTTCTACATAGAATTTAGAATAGAATTTATTTATTTATTGGCTGAGTGTGTCTGGACACACAAGGAATTTTTCTCCAGTGTAAATGCTCAATACATTACATACAGGCTACAATGGACAAACTGTGATTGCAATCATAAGGCTGTAATTGGCAAATAATGGTTACAATCCTATGATACATTCATTATCATAAAGTACATTCATCATGTCATGTACGTATTAGGTGGATTTATAATCATGAAGTATATTCATCATGTCATCGTGTTATGGAGTACAAACATCATGCCACAAAGCATTTCATCATGTCATAATCATAAAGTACATTCATCATGCCATGTTCATATTAGCTCCATTCATAATCATAAAGTATATTCATCATGTCATCATGTTATAAAGTACAATAATCATGTCACAAAGCATTTCATCATGTCACATATCAAAACATTTGTGGCAAACCATGTTACAAAACACATTCATCATGCTATATAATTCTTTTTATAGGTTTGGGGCAGTCTATACTGAACAGTCATAGAATACTAGTTAAACTAGAATATTAAAGGACACAACTATTATATATATTTAGGATGTAAACAACAGTTATTGTCATGAAAATAAGAGAATCATTAATAGGTAGTAAGTAATAGGAAAGATGAGAAGGGTAATAATGATATATTCCTACTAGATAATTTAACAGTGCTGTGTAAAGTTAATTATTTAGCAGATTGATGGCATGGGAGAAGAAATTGTCCTTGTGTCTAGTTGTTTTGGTTTGCAATGTCCTATAGCAGCGTCCTGAGGGAAGAAGTTAAAGCAGCGTCCTGAGGGAAGAAGGTTATGTCCAGGGTGTGAGGGCTGCAACATGGACTGCATTTTCCCCTGAGCAAATTCTAAATGAAGATCTTGGCTACTTCTGTAGGCAAACTGGGCTGGAAACTAACTTGAAGAGGATCTAGATAAATAATATGATCCATATTATTTGAAAATTTTTAAAAAGAGACTGAACAGTCACTTGTCTGAAATGGTATAGGATCTCTTGCTTGGACCAGAAGACCTCCAAGGTCCCTTCCAGCTCTATTCTCATTGATTGATTGGTTGGTTGGCTGATTGGTTGGATCATATATCCATCTAGAACTGAGAACTGTCACACACTCTCATGCATTCCCTAGCAGAAAATACTGATGAGAAGTTACTCAAATCAACCAAGGTCAAAACAGCTTAATAGCTGGGCAATGGAGGGAGAGGTCTAAGTTAAGGACTTGATCTTATCCAATGTTTTCTTATCTCACAATGATCAACCGCCTTTGCAGTCAGCTTCATTATCTTGCACTTATTCTTAACATTTCAAAAGAGAAAAACTTCTTCTAGTTCAAGTTTTCCATGCCATTCATGATTTATAGATCTCTCACTCCTGTCTGTCCATAGCAGCCTTTTCCCTAAAATGTTCAGCTTTGGTTACAAGTAATGCATTCGAACATCTTAATCATTTTGATTGTCTTCTGCCTCCTTTCCAGCTCTCTTTCTTTCGCATACATGGCAATTCTAGATACAGATGCCCTGTATATTTTTAATAAGGACATTATATTCCTGGCAATTTTATTTTCAATCTTTATTCTAACAATTCCCAAACCTTTTCACAGCTGACACATACTAATTCAGCATCTTTATTGCATTATTCTAAACTTTGACCCCAAGTTCTTTTTCTTTTTTGCAGTTACATACAGCTTTGATCCCATCAATATATAAGTGAGTTTAAGGGGGGGTTGTATGTATTTTTTATACTAACTTAAATTGGACATTGCCATTGAGTTAACAATTCACTTTCTTTAAAAAATGATCTGAAGTCATTCACAAATATGCTTCATTTTCTCCATCCTTAATAGTTTAGTACTTTTAGCATATTTGGCCAGCTGACTCTTTACCACAAATCCAGAACCACTTATAAACAAGTAAAAAAATACTCTTGTCTCAGCACAAATCTTTGAGGTCCAGTTCTTCTGTCCACTGAGAAAAGGGATAATATGTTCTTCATCTTGTCTTGTATTTTTCAAGTAAAGTCCATAAAAGTTCAGGTACTCTTATTCCGTGACTGCTAGGTTTACGCTAGAGATTTTGATGAAGAATTTGGTCCAGTCTTTTTGAAAATTCAAGTATACAGCAATGACAGAGTTACTTCCTTCCATGTACCTGTTAAAACTTTCCCAAAACTCTATAACATTGGTGAGGTAGGATTTATGTTTGCTGAATCCATGTTGATTTTCTTTCAGCTTGGCTTGTTCAATGTGATTAAGTTTTTTTTTCTCTTTCATTACTGTGTCTATCAGTTTGCGGAAACAGATGTTAAGCTGAGCAGACTTTGACTTCCTGGGTCTCCCCTGAGTTTCATTGTAAATGTTGGTGTTTCATTGGCTGCCTTCCAGTCCTCTAGCATTGAGTCCCAATAGATGGACAATATAATTTTTTGCTAGAAGATCAGACATTTTACATCTGGCTTAAGAAATCTTGAATGTGTGTCATTAGAACCTGGTGATCTGCACTTATCTTGAGATGTTCTATAATATCTTCACTCCGTGACTATGTTTTAAACTAAATGTCATGAATCAGGGTTGATGAAAGATTTGATGGTATTACTGAATTCAAAAACATTCAACTACATATCTCCACCAAAACAGCAGCATTTTTATTAGATATATTTATTATTTATGAATATGTTTCTTATATATTATATTTCTCTATAATTATTAATATCATTACTATTATTATTATTTAGACTTATATACCGCTTAACAGTGCTTTACAGCACTCTCTAAGCGGTTTGCATAGTCAGCCTATTGCCCCCCCAACAATCTGGGTCCTCATTTTACCGACCTGGAAAGGATGGAAGGCTGAGTCAACCTTGAGCTGGTGGGACTCGAACTACTGAACTTGTGATGGCTAACGGCAGATGGCAGTCAGCAGAAATAGCCTGCAGTGCTGCTTTTAACCATTGCTTTTAAGCACCATCCTGGTTGCTACACACTCCTATAATGTGTGTGTGTGCGTGTGTGTGCTAATTACATCTTAATTTAATTAATATATCATTTGAGAATTTTAAAAAATTAAATTAGAACAATTACATTAACAATTACATTAATATTCAGCATTAGACTTGAAACACTGCATCGTTTTGTGGTTTTTGAGTACCGCAATATAACAAAGATATTGAGACTCTGGAAAAAGTGCACAGAAGAGGAACAAAGATGATTAGGGGACTGGAGACAAAAACATATGAAGAATGGTTGCAGCAATTGGGTATGTATAGTCTAGAGAAAAGAAGGGCTAGGAGAGACATGATAGTAGTATTCCAGTATTTGAGGGGCTATCCCAAAGAAGAGGGGGGTCAACTTATTCTCCAAAGCACCAGAGGGCAAGACAAGAAACATTGGATGTTTCAAAGAGAGAATCAACCTGGAATTAAGGAGAAACTTCCTAACAATGAGGACAATTAACCAGTGGAACAGCTTGCCTTCAGACGTTGTGGGTGCTTCATCACTGGAGGCTTTTAAGAAAGGACTGGACAGCTACCTATCTGAATAGAGCCACCTTTAGAGTCTCCTGCTTGAGCAGGGGGTTGGACTAGAAGACCTCCAAGGTCTCTTCCAGTTCTATTCTGATTGATTGAACACTTTAGCTGCTCACCATGGCAAAGAAACTGAACTAAGGGTGACATGATAGCAGTGTTCCAATTTCTGAGGGGCTGCCACAAAGAAGACTGGGTCGACCTATTTTTTGAAGCACCAGAAGGCAAGACAAGAAATAATGAATTGAAACTAAGAACTAAGATGAAATTTCCTAAGAATTAGCCAGTGAAACAGCTTGCCTTCAGAAGTTGTGGGTGCTCCATCACGGGAGACTCTTAAGAAGAACCTGGACAGTCATCTGTCTGAAATGGTATAGAATCTCCAGCTTGAGCGGGAGGGGGGGTTGAACTACAAGACCTCCAAGGCGCTTCCAACTCTGTTCTTATATTAATCTGTATATTAGATATGTTTATTATTTATTAATATGTTTATTAGATGTGTTTGCACACCCAGAGAGTATTCTAGGAGAATGAAGAATAGCTGACTACAATCAACCTAGAAAAGAAACATCATCTCAGCAAATTAAGATAGCAATCTGGGAGCTATCTCACTGGAAGCGTTTGCATACCATTGAACAATTCTGAGTGAAATACAGTGTACAAATCTTACAATTAAGAATCTAAATTTTGTGTGTGTGTGTGTGTGTAATAAAGTAATAAAGTCATGAAGAGAGAGATTACTACCATGGTGACCTGAAAGATGCGTTCTATGTTTGTATTCCTACTCAAGGAGGAGTCCAATTATAACTGCCCACAAGTATAAAACGATCAGATTGCTGGAGGAGAAAGTGGCGGATCTTAAGAGGCACATCTGACTGCTCGGAGACTCATCTGTAAAATAAGAAAATCTGTCTACAAACGGGACACAGCAAAGAAGAAACAAGTACCAGGAAAAATAGAGCCCAGAGATAAGCAAAACAAAACAAAACTGAGAAGATTATCCCTGTCGCTGGAGCTTCACAATCAATGTCTACCCTCCTACTGGAAGAAGACATGTGGACATCTGGAGAAGGGTCCAGTAGTCCTCCAAGGTCTCTTACAACCCTATAATTCTATCTTTTGGATTAAGCAGTTGCTTCAACTATTTCTTTGGTGCTTCAGTGGTCTCAAAAACTGCCATTTGAGGCAGATAATGCCAGATCTTCATAGATGTTTTACTCCAACCATCCACTTAAATCACATCACCTTTCAAGATCAACTGTTAGTGCTTTTTTTCAGTAATTTGTTTTATTCAAAGGGGGTAAATTCAGACATTGGGGAAGTAAGGCTATTCTTCTATTCTGCATCTCTTGGTTCTTATATTTTACAAGTATCTAATCTCCTATTTGAGGCATGGTGGCTCAGCAGATAAGACATTGAGCTTGTCGATCAGAAGGTCAGCAGTTTGACCGTTTGAATCCCTAGTGTCGCGTAATGGAGTGAGCTTCTGTTACTCACCCCAGCGTCTGCCAACCTAGTTCGAAAGCATGTAAAAATGCAAGTAGAAAAACAGGGACCACTTCAGTGGAAAGGTAACAGTGTTCTGTGCACCTTAGGCATTTAGTCATGCTGGCCACATGACCACGAGGACGACTTCAGACAGCCCGGGTTCTTTGGCTTAGAAAAGGAGATAAGAACTGCCCCCTAGAGTCGGACACGACTAGTACGCATGTGCGGGCGGGAACCTTTACCTTTTTAACGTTGGTATGATACTACTGGATGAAGCAATCTAGGGAGCAGTGTGTTGTTGTCTCTCAGATCTGTCTTTTTTTCCTATCAACTTCTGAGGAGATAGAACTATTAAACAATTCTGAACTGTGGTCTGCAATCTATTACGAACAAGATAAAAACAAGCAAACCATAAACATAAGGTTCAGTTCTGTTTGTTGGAGTGTACAACGATTACAGTCGTTGTGCATTTCATATGAATAAGGTGGTCTTCCATTTAAGACCTGCCTTTTCCCTTGGAATGCAAATCTGAAAGAGCTTCTCAGTTCTCACATAGCAAAGATATCCAAGAATTTCTTTATGCCAATCCGGCTGGATTTCTAACTGTGCTCTTGGAAAGGATAGTATTTCTGACATGCATGTTTAATATCTACATTGCAATTAAAGCTGTAGTGACAACCATGTTATATAATAGACTGCTCTGTGTGGAGAGGTATCTTCTGAAGAGCACTCAGAAAGTACAACTGTGCCATATATTGGACAGGCTGTCAAGAATATTCAGGACTGGTTGTGACATCTCCACCGGATTCTGGTTAGTTTCCAAGCCCTATTCAATATTCATTTATCTCATTTTTGTTTTGCTTGATAGCTGTATGGTCTTGTTTCCTATTAGTTTTATTGTTGTTTGAAGGTTGATATATCATGTTGCATTCATTACATGGTTGTCAAATGTCCCGCTGATCATCCCAAAAACAAAATTCCCTATACAGTAAAGAAATAACTATCCATCCCTTGTCCCTATTGTTGGAAAGATTGAAGCACAGCATCAGACCGGAGATCTTGACCATTGTACTTTTATTATTATATACCAGCCTCAAATTAATCAATATGAGAAACTTCTGATAGTTTTAAAATAAGTAATAAATAAAATTAAGGTTTTCTTCAGCAACCCTGCTCTCTAGTGTCTCTCCTCTCCAACCAGAAAATGGTGGCTTCCATTCCAGGAAGAGCATGAAAGCCTTCTCGTGAGTGACACCAAAATTAGTGCATTCTCTCCTACGAATGGTTCATTATGAACAATTACTGATGAAATTAAAAGGAGAAAGAGTTAAATGGTTGATAGTTTGAATTAGTTGACTACTTGAGAATGTTGAACCACTCCATTAAAAAATTCTAAATAAACCGAATCTTTGTAATATTGTGCATATATAGCTCAAAAGCCATCAAAATACACTCAAAGTTTGTACTTTGAGTGTAAACATTGATAGAAAATGGAACTGCCTCACAGTGCAGTTCATTCTCAAATTTAAAACTGCATCAACAATTTTTCTGATGGACTGAAATAGTAGCTTTTTCTAATTGCTTTAAAATTAAGAGATCGTAAGAAAGTCTGAAGTACTTCTAAACTGTTTTTGTTGATATTGGAAAAGGTAAATCCTCCTCAATATCTCTACTTTTTTTGCAGATTTTCTAGTCTAGATTATCAGATTGAATGCCTGAACTTCAGCAATTGCTTAATTTTCTTTTCTCAAAATATCTCTTCTGAATAATGTATGTTTTCCTTCTCTAGAGCTCAATGAAAAAAAACCACCTGCCTTAACTCTCACAGAAAAGCCCTTGAAATAATACAGATATTTCTGATAATACTCCAGCTGAATTCAAGATGTCAGCTCATTTCTTTGTCTTAATCTATAGAATGTATTTTTTCATCTGAACACATAGTCCCATAGAATGGGAGTGGTGAGGGTCACCATTTTGGGAATTGAGAGTACATGCACAATTCACAAAATGGCTGTCATGAGAGTCTTGCCTATCCAGTGATATGTACAACAGGAATAGCCAGTCACAAAATGTTCATTTACCTGAAGTCAAACTAGCTCACTTGGATGTTTTCTACTACATCAGTGGGACTTTTGTGGAACCCAAAGTCTTCTGCAAATTAACCCTAGATCTGGGTGCTAGGTTTTGTAGCATCGTAGCCTTCTATTTCATCCTTGTTTTTAATTCAAAGAATCTTTTAGTGAGAAGATGGTACAGGAATGAACACCAAAGAACCATGGATCTTATATTGTCTATCCCTGAGTAAGAAGAAGGGAAGAAAAAAAAAACAGATCCTGAGGTCCAGCTACCACCTGTACTCTCCCATTTAGTTCAATCGAGTCTCAGAAGGATTAAAACTGAACACTGAAACAGACCTAGTTTATCTTGGTTGTGATCAAAGTGTCCGCCTCAGTAAGATGCACTAAAGTGTATGGAGACTACCAAGCAATGTCCGGTTTATAAGCTAGACTGAGAAGTCAAAAAAACCTCCCAGGACAAGGCAATTTTGAATTGTTTTCCTACTATTGCCAAAGAAACTACATGAACAATGTCCCTCAAATCACTCTACTTTTATTGTATTCCACAGATGTGGAAAATCTATAAAGTCAAATGTACATGATTCTCAGGAGAACCCAGTTTGGGCAGAGAAAATGACTGTTTTGTAGAACATCTTAATTAACTCAACTGCTGCAAAGTCACTGTAGATGTGTATTAAGGCTGAGTCCTTGTTTGCAATCCCACATTATACTCTACCTCAACCTCTTTTTTTCAAGGAATAAAGAGAAAGGCGCTAGCAATCATAATATATCACACAAGTCAAAAAGCCTGTCAAATCTCCTGGGAATGCCATTGACCTCTTTTCTATTCCCTGGAACAAAACAGCATTTGTCAATGGCCTACGAAAGTTCCAGCTGCATATTGTGCTATAATTAAACTACAGAAAGAGGACAGTGCAAAGAATCTAAGATTCTGTTGACTGCTCTGAATTTCTACGAGTTGCAATTCTCTTCTTTTACTTTCATTTTAAAAGGAAAAAAACCTCACTGGGGACCAGAAATGCAACATGTCAGCAGCCGCAGAAGGTTAGTAAGTAATTCTTTTCAACATATGGTCTATTCCAGATTTCTTCCCTTTCTATTTATCCTTTCACTTCTAGAGATGTTTGACATGGGAAGACATTTGTTTGCTTTGTTTGTTTTTATCTCTTCTGTTTGATAACAAGAAATTAGTTTCAGCAAAGAGTTCCCCTCATCACCTAATGTTACACAATCCTTCTAAATCAGTGTTTTTCAAACTTGGTGTCAGAACTGTCATCTCACACCTTTTCTATTGTTTGGTGCCAGTCTGTCATGACCCCTGAGGGGAGGGGGAGAAGGGAGAAGGAATGCTTGGGGGAAAATGAAAAGTAATGTGCCTCTCAGAGAAAGTGCTTCAAGGCCATTGCCCTGGGAGAAAACTGCAGCTGCAAAACAGCCCACACTCCGTGGCCATTTCAAAAACATCTTCTCTGAAATTGATTAGATGATGAAGGGGAGAACAGCAATGGGTTGTGACCAAGGAACAGAACGTTACACCTAGAGTTTTGATGCACAAACTTAAATTCTGACTTTGCTTTGCGGTAGTCAACTTGACGTTTAGTAAAATATACCTTTCTCAACAAATGGAGTCAAGGATTGTTCTTGCTCAAAGGTGCAAATTAAGGCAGGGCTGACACTTGGCAACATTAAGATAACTGGGCTTCATCTCCCAGAACCCTGGAAGATACTGGGATATTTCGAGAGTTGAAGTCCACACAGTTTAAAGCTGCCATATTTGAAAAATACTGTTCTATATATAGGCATAATGAATTGAACCTAGGCATTTTAAATAGAAACATAATGAACTGAACCTGGAGGCTTTTCCCACTCAAGGCAGGTGCTCTATCAATTACTTTTAGCCATTCTCACTATGCATGCATTGGACTCATCCACCCATCCCATTTAGTGGACCACAAAGAGAACTCACTAACCATTTAAGTAGGTATTAACAGAGCAATTAGAAGGGACCTCGAAGGTCTTCTAGTTCAACCCTCTGCTCAAGCAGGATACCCTATATCATTTCAGACAAATGGCTGTCCAATTTCTTCTTCAAAATCTCCAGTGATGGACCACCCACAACTTCTGAAGGCAAGTCATTCCACTGGTTGATTTTTCTAACTGTCATGGAATTTCTTCTTATTTCCAGGTTGGATTTCTACAAGTCTTATCCTTATGACAAAGGAAATACTTAACAAATTAGTAGGAAAATCATGGCAAGCCATAAAATTAAGACACAGAAGTTTGTCTTTCTTTGATTTTGTAACAGTCGATCAACCAACACAAAGAAATCTATAGGCACTATATACACAGTGTGCTAAAACATACAACATATTCTCATTCTAGAACTACATGACTTAATGGATTACATCACCTAGCCAAGGCCTGAAGTCAAGCCACTGTTAACATTGTTGTAAAACAAAACAAGAGATAAAAACACAATATTACTTAGACCTGCTTCCCCAATCCCAAATAAATAAACTTATCTTTGATCACACAGATTATTTTATCTACTCCAATTCCACATCTCTTTACTTCTGATTTTCCTTTTAGCATAGAAGTCACAGAAGAATGCCTATCTCTCCCAAACTTAATAATAGATGTTAGTTTGAGCAATTTGGGGGACTTGAGCAGCAGTTGGTGTTTTGTTGGAGGGAAGATCAAAAGAGTACACTAGTCACATGGGCAAGATTTTTGTTTCTTGTCTGAATTGGATGAGGTCCAAGTTTTAAACATTTTTTAAAGTCTATCTGAGCATTCCCTCTATAGTATTTGCATGCTTCCCTCCTGAGATTGTCAATTATGTGGGTTGCTAATTTTTTATCACTTTGAAGCTTTGTATATTACTAATAAAAGGGAGATGCTATTTATGATCTAAGTAGCAGCAAACACAATCAGGAAATAAAATGAGCTGGAAAATGAATCTACTTTTCATCCTGTTGACTCAAATACTTGCATTGCATATAGAATACTTATAAAAATAAGGTCTATGCAGAAAACATGTCTATGGGTAAGGAATGTTTGTGTTTTTGTGCTTTGTTGATCGAAAGGTACTGAGCCAGTCTTTCATAGAACCAGTGGCCATGTAAT
>JANHFO010006479.1:36475-51177 GCA_032468095.1 Pareas carinatus | reverse complement strand
TCTTATATTAAAATAAAACCATTTCTGTACAATGTACAGGATTTCTGTACACCCCATAGGAACCAAAAGACTAATACCCCCACACCTCTGGTGTGCTTACTTGATTTCTAATTTCAACTGATCTCAAGTGGACCGGACAGTTTCAGCCAAAGGGCTAAATATGGCCCCGAACCTGTATAATGTCCACGTCTGCTCTAAAGCTCTTAGAGAGACAAAGAGTGAGCTAAAGCCACAATGACACATTATGTATAATGAATCTATTCTTTCTTCCAGGAAGAGATAAAAAGACAAAAAGGAACTAAGTTATCAAAAAAAATCTCTTAACAAACTATGTAACACTATAACTGGTAAACTTTCATTTGGTACAGTAAATAGTATTTGGTACAGTAAATAGTATTTGGTATACAAAAGAAATATGGAGCATAATAAATGTAAATTTGAGTTGCTTCTTAAACCTCAGCTCTAAACCCAGAGAGCTGCACACTATTGAGTATGAGACTGAACACCTTTGTGATATCCGTCAGTTCTCACTAAGTCAGAGGCAGTTTAAAATAGCTGATCTATTAGCAACAAAGGGAACAGGTAGGAACTATCTCTTGTCATGGAATTCTTTCACACTAATTCCTCATTAACTTTTTTTTAAAAAATAAACCTACTTATCTATGTTCTGGAATGCCTGTTTGTGCCTGCTTTCAGTTTTAGTGTTATTGAAGGAAGCCTGGTAGGAATTCCAATGACAGTTACTCCCCCTTATGGTAGGGGGGAAAAAGTCTGCAGGCTTCTAGAACTAAGCCATTGTGACTGACTTCCATTCACCACTCATGACTAATGATCAGATTGCTTTCTCTTTGCTCAAATAGCAGAAGCAAGTGGCCTAGCATCAAAAAACACACACACCAAGTAGTGGAATACTCAAACCAACAGGACAAATCAATGGGCCAGTTTTCAAACTATCAAAGACTTCTATGACTATGCTAATGTGAGCCTTGATTCTAGTTTGACAAGAATGATCAAAACGTCCCTAGATATTAGGACTCAGTATGATCATTGCTGGGAATTATACATCTTTTTGAGCTAGGGAGAGTTTCCCAGAGATTGTTCTTGAGTAAGATTTATAATTGGTCTCTTAAAAATAGGAGCTGCAAAATGGGCAACTCCCTTCTGGAACACAGCAGACTTCCAGACAATTATACTAATTTCCTGGCCAGTTTGACAACTGCACTTAACCACAGGAAAACACTCAACCATTACACCTAGCAACTGTGACAAGGTAAACGTTGTGTGAAATCAACTGTGTCTGAGTTTCAACTTGCTCAGGATGTGAAATTGCCTGATGTCAATCAACCATTTTAAAGAGAACCTATCTGATAAATTTCAGGGTAAGCTAATTTGACAGGACACTCCAGGCACCTTGGAAACTTAATCTACTGCTGCATGACTATAGAGAGAAGGCTCCCAGAACATGTCTGGCATGCAGAATATATAGGCTATTGCTTTTTTCATAGAAGCTTGAAGTTTTTGTTTCATGTGATCTTCACTCCCAGCTCTACCCTGCAATCTGATATCTTTATTCCTGCCCCAGTTCCATCATCAACCTTGATCTTTAAGACTGTAAGCTTGAACATACATTCCTTACATCATTGAACAACTCTGTAAATAGAGCCAGCAAGGTTGTGACTTGGGTAGTTGACCTTCAGGGAGGCAGACGCACCAATTCATCTATTTGTGTGGGAGAAATAGATGCAAAAATGTAAACCTTAGATTCACTATAAGAAGGGCTTGATATATATGTCATTGGAATACTTTCATAATAGCTTTATTAGTTTCCTTTAACAATAAACATGCTTATCAGAGTGTTACATCTTTGAATGCCTGCTTCTGTCTGCTGCCAATTGCAATGTTGTCAAGAGAAACCTAACATTAGCTTTAAATAATTTTATTACTGCAGGAACAAAATTATTGCCTCTGCAGGTAGCACATTATACTATAGCATTAGAGGTTTTATAGGGTTGAATATGTCTTTTACATATTGCTTCCATTCGGCATATTAATGAAAACTGACTTCTAGGTACCTAAAAGTCCTTGACTTGTTCCAATGTAAATAACATTTAGCCTTCCAAATGTAGTTATAATTAACATGTTTCTTAGTAAACTAAACCACTCTTTTGAATAATTTAGCACTTTTTTATTTACATTTTACATTAGCTTGAGTCAAAGTTAAAATAACCATCATTGGCAATCCAGACATTTATTAAAATTGTCACTTTCCACCATGCTTCTTGGTCTCAGAGAACCATCACACTCTTAGTCGAGCATATTTCCTCAGACTTTCTGGGTGGAAAAACGAAATGAGAAATTTTATGACTAGATCTTCAGTGCTTCAGGAATAAAGCTGGGTATAAATATAGTACTTAAAAACATGTGCATAAAGAAAGATGGTATTTCAAGAGAACAGAAATATTAATCACTTTAAGTGATTGAACAGCCATTTGCCTGAAACGGGATAGGGCTTCCTGCCTGAACGGGGTTGGACTAGAAGACCTTCAAGGTCCCTTCCAACTTTGTTATTCTATTCTAAATATAATTGTTTTATTCTCACCTGAAAATAACAAGACTTAAGAATGTTTAGTTGACAGGATGTGTCTTGAATTTTCAGTTACAAAGCTTTTCTTCTTGAGAAACTTTGATGTGAGATTTTTGAAAAGTGTACTAATATCTGAATTTCTAAAGTAATAAGCAAATAAATAAAAATTTGAAATGAATTGTGATGGTTTTGGATTAAACATGATTTTGTTTGATTAAAAAAAACCCTAAACCAATTTAGATATGACAAATCCTTAACCACACCACCAAGTAATCTCATAGTTGTGGGTTTGGGAAATTGGGAGAAAATAATCCCAAAAGAAGCTAAATAATGTCCGTGTTATTGAGTGATAGCTGAAACTGGCAAGGAGAGAACAAACAGGCATGCATTAGACCAGACCGCTGTGTAAACACGGTGCATATTTCAGGATGAAAAAGAGCAAAAAGAAAACTCCCTTATTGTAAGACAGTGGGAAAGAAAACCTACGGTCAGAGAGAAGGCTTAAAAAAGTCAAGATGATAGATGCATCCAAATATTTTTTTATACACTCATACAGTATATCTGTGTGTAACATTAACCATTCAATTATGTTCACCATTGACATTTTGAACCTTCCCCAAGACACCCTGTTTCTGTTTTATCATATGTGTTTGTCTATATCTCTGTCCGTCCGTCCGTCCGTCCTTCCATCCATCCATCCATCCATCCATCCAATTGGAAGAATCATGAATAAGCCATACCTTTGGGATCTAACAGATTCCAAATCTAATTACAAGAACATTTCTGTACAGACACCAGGAATCAAATTTGCATGGGACATATCTTTAGTTTTACTTTGAATAATGGTATCAGCAATACACTATAACATAACTGACAATACAATAACATATGAATGCTTCATGAAAGTGAGGGCTAGGTATGGGTGACCATACTCAACTATTGTTTTTTTTTTACTTTTTTATACTTTTGCTGCATTAACAATGGGTGATGATTTTCAGTCTACATGGAAACAGGCAATAGCAACTAAAATCTCATTGCTGGGCTACTCCCCAGATCTTCTACTCAGCATGAGATATGATCAGACAAAAATATTTATTACCAAGTGGATCTAGCCAGGACTCCAAATTTTATTGCCACTAAATTTAACAAGTACTCTGCCTTCCCTGTGGCATTTCTAACTACAGTAAGGGCATGGTGTTCTGTTTTCCCCTCAGCTGACCTTGAAGGCCAATATAAGAAAATTCTTTACCTGAAGAGACTCTGCCCTTGTGACTCTGGACACACAAAAACAACACAGCATGTGCTATAAAAACATTAATATTAGCCCCATCTCACTATTACTGCAAATACCCAGGACACACAGGAGAAATTTACACTACCCTGTTGCTTCTGGATACCAATGCTGCTACAATGTACAATGTGCAACAGTGCTCAATTTTTTGGATGATGAAGCCTGCTGTAAAGTAAATTTAATGAGCTGTATTTGAATACTCTGCAACTTGACATAGTCTTCCACATACTAATCTTTTATGTTTTTCTACATGTACTGCTCCTACCTCGTTTTTATCTGTACTTTGCTTTAATTCATATCCCTTTTGTATTTTCTAGATTTTCATAAATTTTCTATGTTTCTATTTTCACTCTAATGTCTCCTTTATGCTTTTTATTTATTTATTTAGCATATAGTGATGTTACATTGTCCATGAGACTACCGTGCTAATATAGAGTAGATGTTTGGCAGCCGACGATTGCTAGTCCATTCTGTTCATGCTCACGTACTATCCAGAGTACACCACAGGGGGCAAACTAGCTCCATACTCATCATATGCTTTTAATGACTGTACCTCACACCAAATATGAAATGGAAAAAAAACCCCACACTGCATGTAATGGGGGGGAGGGCATGAAGGAAGACAATCTCATTTTACCCGTGTTGTACAATGACAATAAAGGTTTCATTTCATTTCATTTCAACTCTAAAAATCACGAAGGAACTATTTTGAAAACTTTGACAATTGCCAAAGTAAAGAGAACTGGTAAATTCTATTTTGAGTTATAGCAAAGAACGTTAGTTTAAAATCCTTCATAACCTGGAAGGCTGAGAGTCTCTTTAGACAATTAGTTAAAAATCTAACAACGTCATAACATTAATGGACATATATTTTCAGGCTGAGCTGGGTGAAAAATAGCTGGGCAAGCAAATGACAATCTATAGGCCAAATAAGATTCTTTTAAATAAAGCCCTGTACTTAAAAAGTCTCCAATTCTTAAAGTATTTCAAATACTGGGCATAGAGACAAAATAGATACATGCATTTTTATCACATAATTATTGCTCTAGGATTATATTAACCAGTTTCAAAGGTATGTAAATAATTAAATCAATTGCATTTTCCTACAAGTTCCTATAATCCAAACAACACATATTCAAGTTGACATAACTACCCAGCAGCATATTGAGATAAATTTGATTCTTAATTTTAAATAGGTTGAACTCAGCTTCCTCAGGATCCACTTGATCCAAAATATTATTATTATGAAAAACTGGATTACTCAGAAAATAGATTTACATACTATTTTAAACTGCAGTTATATTATAATATAAGCTTTTCATGCACACACAGAGCCAGACATACATATCTACACACACATACAATATTTCCATAGATATGTTAAGACATTTAGTATAGGCATCAAAACTGATTTCTATACCAATAAGGATTAAATATAAAGATTTCCTTGGCATCAGATAATAGGTCTCAAAGTAAACTCAAATAAAATCTGAATTTCAAGCTTCCTATTACACTTTTAATTGAAATTAAATGATAAATGTGGAAAGTTATTTTTTTTCCTTAATTGGTAGCTGTAATTTAGATAGTAAACATCTCAAGGAAAAATCCTGGGAGTTATTTTAATATGGTATAAATTGGCTTGAATATTGTGAAAGAATAAGCATACAGTTATTCAAATATTAATTCACTTTGGAGTTTAAGTTAACTTATTTTCCAGTACATACACACACACAGTCACAGACACTAAGAATCTCCCTTTCTTAGTCCACTTTTCTAAAACTTCTTGCACTGGTGTCAGCACTGGAAAAAAATCCAGAGTTTCAGTTGAGAAAGGAATCTTTATTCCAAAATAAAGAAAAGCTTAAACTTAAAAGAGTAGTTCTTATATTTGTTTGAATTACTTTGGCTCAATGGTGCTGGGACTAATCTACTCCAATTTAGACAGTAATTAGATTGGAGTTCAAATTCATATGTTAATGAAATGAGATTAGGACAAAAAAGTTGTGGTCACTGCGTAAAGCATTCTAGAGTAAAAGGTGAAATATTTATATGATCTGAAGAGAAACCAGAGTATTCTAAAATAGATTTTGCAAGAAGCTGCAATAAAGGGGGTAGCAATGTAGTTGCCATGCCGTCATTCCTCACATGTAGAAGTGAAGTGAAAAGATACGTACCAGAAACTTTGCAGCTAAATGTTATTCTCAATATGTATAACCTATGTTTCATATATTATGGCTTTAGAGAGCTTTATTCCTAATAATCCTTACGGACAGGCATCAGGAACAGTTCTCTGAAAGCAGAGAAAGTAAGAGCGATGGGGAGCAGAAGAAAAAGGAGAAGGCAATTTTTAGCATCTTGCGTTCTCTACTAGGCATTCACCTGAAAATCCTCTGAATGACTGTGATGTTCTAACAAAAAGAAAAATAAATGGATATAACTCTTGTCAATGTCATCCCTGCTCCCTTTGCCTGAGTTGCAAAAACATTTGCAAGGATTTGCAAATGATCAAATAGCCCAGTCACTATTGGGTGTGCTTTAAAGTAAAATCAACAAGATGGTGTTCATTTCTCTGATCGTAGCCCAAAAAATTGTGAACAATTGGCTTGAACGAAAATCTGTAAAATCAACTCATCCTTCTACTTTGAGGATCTATAGCAGAATGGTGTATCAATTGAAACCCCAAACTGTGATGAGGGGATTCATTTATTATTATAGCTTTTGAAGCAACATAAGAACATAGGCATTCAGGGGCAATTCTGGAATCTTGCAAAACCTTTTATGGAAATAGCCTAAGACAGAGCTACCAGTTTACAGTCAGTTTGCCCGAGAAGCTGAAATAAAACAACCAAGTAAATAAGCTCACAAAAATGACTAGCCTCTTAAGACATTAATACTCTGTATCTCCATGCTAGTTTTGATAGAGGAAACATTTTCATGTCTATGATAAACATGCAAATATAAGTCATTCACTTATGAGCAGTTCAGTAAAAAGAAATAGTTACCTAACAAGTGAGGAGATTGAGTTAGGACACTCCATTATTTATGATTTTCATGGGAGCAAATCATACAAAGGAGGAAATACGAAGTCTGTTCTTCCTCCATTAATCTACTTACTCAATGGCATCTATATGGAATTTCACACCAACATTTGTCTGTGACTGCTAAGTGAATTGTTAAATTCAATACTTGTATAACAGCAAAATTGGAAATGATGGTAGTATAATGTCTCTTTAAAGGTCAACCATATGTCAATCATATGCAAATACAATATACAAATACAATACATACAAATATACATATACATATAGAGATCATAAGGTCGTGGTACCTCAGTAGCTAAGATGCTGAGCTTGTCAATTGGAAGGTCAGCTGTTAGGCAGTTCAAACCCCTAGTGCCACGTAACGGAGTGAGTTTATATTACACGTCCTAGCTCCTGCCAAGCTAGCTATTTGAAAACATATAAAAATGCAAGTAGAAAAATAGGCACCACTTCAATGGAAAGGTAACAATGCTCAATGTGCCTTAGGTGTTTAGTCATGCCGGCCACATGACCATGGGTGATAGATCCGAAGGAACAGGCAGGACATGATATTGTATAAGAATACTTTATTAGCAATAGCGATAACAATAACTACAAACTCAGCGCCATTTGGCTTGCAGCAGCTTCAAATACTGGCGCTTTAACTTTTTTCCGCCAATCAGAGCAGCCCAACTGGTCGTCCGACTGTTTGCTCTCTTAACAGGGCAGGAAGGAAAGGTTAATTGTCTGTCTCCAGCAGCCGGTAACCGGACTCCGGATCTAGCACCCCTCCCTTCTAAAATGGACTATTTGGGACTCCTATGTACTGTTTTTAATATGCAGGGCAGTGACAATGTCTCTCTGACCTGCGCAGTTCATTGTTCATTGGCGCAGCGAGCAGAGAGGATGGGTCCATCATTGACTCCGGAGTTTCCAATTGGAACTCCTGGAAGGCACCGAATCTGTCCCCTGTTGAAGCTGAGGAGGTTTCAGTCATTGCTCTACGTTGGAATGCCCTTATGTCTGGTAGGTTATCTTCATCCTCTGGGTTGGTGCACCCTGAGAAGGAAGGTAAACCTTCATTACTTGGGTCATTTTCCTGCAGTGTGGCTGCCTCGGCTTGTTTTGCTACCCTCAGAGCCCCTTTTCTAAGTTTGCCAATGTGACGATGCCACAAACGGCTGTCCTTTAAATGGACAATGTATGAGTAGGGGCCTGTGCAACTCTCCACCACCCCTTTCAGCCACTTGGGCCCCATTGTGAAGTTCTTAGCCCACACAGGGTCACCCACTGCGCACATCCAGGGAGGGGTAGCTTCACTCTGGCCAGCATCCGGGGCATAATTGGGGTGCAGCCTATCCATCATGGAACATATTTTCTACCAAACAACAATTCTGCTGGGTTCTTCAGGGTGGATTTGCAGGGCATTATGTGTTGTCAAGTAAGAAAGGTGTTTATGCGAGATTGCCAATCCCCCAGGCCCAATCTGCTCACTGCCTCTTTAAAAGAACCTACAGCGTGTTCTGCCATTCCATTGGAATTTGGGTGACAGGGAGCCACAAGGGCATGGCAAATGCCCAAGGAGGCCACAAACTCCTCAAAAATGGTAGAAGTAAATTATGGGCCATTATTGGACACTATAGTATCCGGTAACCCATGTGTTGCAAACAGCCTTTGCAGGTTTTGAATAATGGCTTGTGTTGTAATTGATGACTTTGGTTCTACCTCCATCCACTTCAAGAAAGTGTCAACAATAATTAAAAACATTTGTCCTGAACATGGGCCGGCAAAGTCCAAGTGGAGTCACGAACAGGGGCCCCTTGGCCGCTCCCATTTCCCAGGTGATATGTTTGGGGGTTTTGGTCTCAACTCTTTTATTAGTGTTTCTATATCCGAGTCAAGGGTGGGCCACCAGACATAGCTTCTGGCTAATGCTTTCATTGTGGCAATGCCAAAATGGCATTCGTGTAAGATTTTCAAAATTTTAACTTTCATGCTGGCCAGTACTATTATTCTTTTGCTCCATAAGAGACAGCCCCCTTGTGTAGTAAGTTCTTCCCTTCTGCGCCAAAATGGTTTGTCTTGTGGCAGAGTTTCTTCCTGTGGCCACCCCTTTTCCACCCAGCTCATTATTCTGCAGATATCAGGATCTTTGCTAGACTGGGATGCTATGTCAATGGAGGAGACCAAGGAGCTTTCTAGGCTATCTATCAATAGTGCTGGCTCGTCCTCTGTGAAATCTGTTTCGGCTGTTGGCAATGGGCAGTGGCTGAGCACGTCTGCATGACCCACTGATAATCCAGGCTTGTGCACTAGATTATAAGAATTTACAGATAATAATATGGACCATCTTGTGAGTCTGGGGGACAACGCCGGTGGAGTAGGGTGATCCCCGGCCAAAATACCTAAGAAAGGCTTGTTGTCAGTAATTAGCCTAAAGCCAAATAGGTATTCATGGAATCTGCATAAAGCAGAAACCAAAGCCAAAGCTTCTTTATCTAGCTGGCTATAATTATGCTCAGCTGAAGAAAGTGTTCTTGGGTAAAAAACCACAGGCACTTCCATGCCATTTGGCATATGGTGACTTAATACAGCCCCAATGCCAAATGGGGAAGTGTCACAAGTTAACATAAGTGGCAAGGTGATGTTATATCGAATCAAAACTTGGTCATTGGTCAATAGTTGCTTGAGCTTTGTAAAAGTCCTATTCTTCCTGTTCCTCCATACCCATGGAGTGTTTTTTGTCAAAGTTTTATGCAGTGGGTCTGCCACAGTCACTTTTCCATTTAAAAAACTGTGGTAGAAATTGATTAAGCCCAAAAGAGTCTGTAGTTCCATTTTGTTGCATGGAATGGGAGCTTGCTTAATTGCTTTCAGTTTATCTTTAGTGGGTGAATGCCAGCGCCATCTACCCTCTACACAAGGAACTTCACCTCTGGAACCTCGATTTGACATTTATCTTTTTACAATTTGAGCCCTTTGTTAAGGAAGGTGTCAAATACCAGGCGGAGCCTTTTTATTAGTTGTTCCCTACTTTCAGCAGTGACTAATATGTCATCAAAGTAGGAAACGACCTCAGGGATTTTATTCAGTAGGCGTTCCATAATGCACTGAAAAATCCCAGGGGCCACACTAATGCCAAATTGGAGTCTTGTTACTTTGAAAGCACCACGGTGAGTCACAATTGTGGTGCTATCAACATGTAACATATCTAATTTAGCAAAAATTGTATCAGGTCCAAGTGAATGCAGGAGGTGTTGCACGATGGATACAGGGTAAGCACTTTGTTGCAGGGCCTTATTAATGGTGCATTTATAATCCACGCAAATGCGGATTGACTTGTCTGTTTTTACAAGTGTCACAATAGGTGTTTCCCAATGGGCGTAGTCAGTGGGTATCAATATTCCTTGCTCTATTAATTTATTTAGGGCTTCATTCAATTGTGGCTTTAGGGCAAATGGTACCCTGCGGGGTTTTAATCTAACTGGAGCAGCTAGGTGGTTCAGATTTATAGTAATGGGTTTTCCCGTATACTTGCCCAATTCATGGTTGAACATGTCCTGGTATTTGGCTATTAGGTCCTCCACTCAATTCCCAGTTGTTGTATGAATTCCTGTGAAGCCAACCCCCAAAGCCTTGAACTACTTGAGTCCTAATAGACTAAGGAAACCTCTGTCCACAATAATTATTGGTAGTTTGCCACAAAAGTTATGGTAAACAACAGGAATGTCCAATGTTCCTAAAATAAGAATGCTGTGGCCTTGATAATCGCTGACTTTTAGGCGAAGGGGCTTCAGCTGTCTCTTCTTCACAAATTTTATTCAAGGTGGCACAGGACATTATTGGAAGTGTGGATCCTGAGTCCACTGCCATAAGGCATGGCACCCCGCCCGATATGTACAGTAATTTTCACTTTTTTCAACGTGGTGGCTTTGTTATATGCGATTTTGAGTGAGAAGACTGAGGAGCTTTCCTCTGCTTGCCGGTAGCCTTGAAATCACAATTTGCCTTAAATGGTCCTGATCATTGCAGGGTTGCTTGGTTGGAGGGCTCCGCAGGTTCTGCCGCTCTACAGATCCTGGTGAGATGACCCAATTTCTCACAGCGTCTGCAGATGGCATCTCTGAAATGGCAGGCAGCTCTCAGGTGGAATCCTCCACAGCTGGAGCAGTGCTTTTTTGTGTCAGGAACAGTTTTTGATGTTTAACAGATTTTGTTTATTTCTTCTTCCGAGTCCGTTTTTTCATTCTCGTAATGGGCATGATGGATGGATTTTGAAGATTTTTCAGTCAGTGATGATTTGGGCAGTTTATGCAATGCTTCGGATGCGTTGGAAGATGATTCACTCTAGCTTCATCCAGAGCTATGCACAGTTTGAAAAAGTGCAATGAGCCATCCAAATTTGAAAAAGTGCAATGAGCAGCAATTTTCCGCAGGGCTGCGATAAATTGTTTTATTGATTCGCTCAATATCTGGACCCTCTGCCGGAATTCGTGCCACTTAACAAACTTGGACAGAGCAGGGGCATAATGAGCTTGCAGTATGTCTTTCAAGTCCTTCCAGAGAATTGCTTCGAGTGTGGTCTTGCTGAATCAAAAACCTCATGCCCACAAATGCTTAGGACTAAGGCTTTTCGATGCTCATCTGTTAAGTTTGGAATTTTGTGAGATAGAATTTGAAGCGGGACATAAAAACATCCCACGTCTCTTTCGATGGGTCGTAGGGTGGAGGTGGGTGGATGGTTGACATCTCGCTTTGTGTATAACTTCTTCTTCTCCAGTTCTTGGTACGATTCCTTTAATCCCACCTTCGTCACCACGTGATAGATCTGAAGGAACAGAAGACGATATTGTATAAGAATGCTTTATTAGCAACAGCTAAGTACAATTACCAACTCAGCGCCATTTGGCTTGCAGCAGTTTTAAATACTGGCGCTTTAACCTTTTCCGCCAATCAGAGCAGCCCAATCGCCCGGCCAACTGTCTGCTCTCTTAACAGGGCAGGAAGGAAAGGTTATTTAACTATCTCCGGCAGCCGGTAACCTGGCTCCCTCTAGCAACAGGGACATCTTTGAACAGTGCTGGTTCTTCAGCTTAGAAATGGAGATGAGCACTGCCCCCTAGGGTCAGAGACGACTAGCACATATCTGCGGGAGGAACCTTTACCTTTATAGAAAACATATAAATTTGACAGCAAGAGGAGAATGCAGATATATTTGTGACCACATTGTAGCCCATAGTTTGTTACACTCCAGCACTTTAGCATGATGGACCTAATGCTTAATTTGACAATACAAGCCATGATATCAATTCCCTGATTATCTATAAAAGACACTGAGCAATTTATAGCTGTTTACTGTCTCTCAGTCTAACACATTTTATAAGATGCATACAGGGCACCAAGTGGGATAAATAAATGTATTTACTCTGCAGAATGGAGTACGCAAACATTTATTACAGGTATAAGATGCTAGTAATAGCTACTCTTCCATTTAATAGCTACTTTTATGTCCTCTATTGGCCCATAATAAGACTTTAATGCCAAATTTAATTATTGTCCTTCTGATGTTGCATAAACATAGCTCCTACTTGTCATATTATTGTTCAGAAGAGAAATGTTTAAAAATTCTTTTGAAATATGTATTACTGATTACATAAAGTCTATCAAATAGGAGAAAACCCCACACAACATTGAAAATCTTTTAAGCCTTAAATAATACTAGCTTTTTCTGATCTTAAATGGTGTTAACAGAGCACGTTGTCTGTCAAATGACAGAATATCTATATACTACTAAAATCTTGTTCCTGTAACTTTAACTGGGTAATATGGTGCAACAGTTTTTGAACCAAGGTACCTCTACATTTGAAGAAAGTATCCAAAACTGGGACCCATAATTCCTGTGCAATTAAAATTTGCAAAATGTTATAACATATTTTATGACATAAGCATCATCATCAAAACAACTTATGACATAATATAAAATGTTATAAATATTTCCTATGCTGATATTTGATTGTATTGTACAGTTCAACATGGTGTTGTGCCCCGGCCTCTGGCCCGGCTCATTAGCACCGAGGACGACTCGGGTGATTCAGAGGATGAGGGGCAGGTGAATCAGATGCCCACCCCCACAGTTGTGCCACCTTCGGTAGTTACAATGGTTCCCGATACGTCCCGCGCATGCATGGAAACGCCCGAGGCGACACGCATTAAATTGCCGGCTCCTGATACGTCACACACAGGTGCAGATGGCCCCAAGTCATTACCTTTGGACTTGCCGGCTTCCAATACGTCGGATGCAGGCGCAGAAGATCCAGCGACAGCGCACGATGAGACTGAAGGGGAAATAGCTGAGGATCCCCTCATCGATGCCCGCAATAGAAGGTGCCTCCACAGGCAGATAGCGTGGGAACGGAAGGGCTCGATGATTGGTCACAAATGAGGGCGGGGCCGGCAGCTACCGCCCATGGCGGGACTTTGAAAAAGAACTGGCTATTCTCAGGAGCCAGCTTCCGCAATAGCTTTTTCGATTCACGCCCAGGATTTTGACTTCGGTTTTTGGACTTGCCTTCAATTGTCGGACGTTGACTTTGGCTTTTGGACTGCCTCCAGTTTTCGGACCTTGACTTCGGCTCTCGGACTTGCCTTCAGTTTTTGGACTTTGACTCCAGCTTTCGGACTCGTGCGGAATTCTCGGACTTTGACTTCAGCCTGGGACTTGGCCTCCATTTTGCGATTTCCTGGTCTTGCCTCGGGACCTTGGACTTCGGTTCTAGAACTCTGCTGCTGGCTCCAGCCTATGGGTCCTTGACCTTCCCCCCCGCTCTGAGGTCGCACGGCCATAGAAGATGCTCCCTGCGGCCTGCGCTCACCTGAGGGGAGAGGCTCAGCCTCATTACTTCTCTGCTCCCTGGTGTACCTGTGGCGTGCTCCCAAAGCACAGGCAGGCGTGGTGCGTGACTTTTGAACCCCCGGAACCCCTGGCTCAGCGCACGGGACAGAACACATGGGGTATTTTCAAGGCAGATAAATTTCTGAAATACTCCAATTTTCTCATTGAAGCCTGTACATTTATTAAATGCAGCCCAAGAATGACATAGAGCAATTCAACCATAGGTTTTTTAAAATTTGCTTAGATGGAATCTTGCTAGAATAAACCTTTATTATTCTCACCCCAATAAATATACCCTGGGAGATTCTAGGGAGTAGCTATCCTAAATTTATTCCTCTATTCCTTATTCAGTTCTGAGAAGAATTGCCTCCTGTCTCGCTACTCTTCTTGCAACATGCTCCCACCTTCCTGGGAAACTTCTGCTTCATTGTAGTCCATCACACCACCTCCCCCTAGTCATTATTCCTCACAACATTAGACGTTCAGTCATTGTTGTTGAGTGCATTAAAGAAGCTTATACTGTATACTGCATAAATATGAATGACCAAGCAAGTCAATTATAGAAGCAGCAGGCTTAGTTAATGACCTTTATAGATAGGTCTGGTATCTAACGAAAGAAGAAACGAATCTGAAGGAACAAATTATAAGATAAAATTTGTTTTGGAACTTTAAAAACAACTGTTAATCCAGCAGTCTTACCATTAGCATCACAGTTAAATACTTTGTACTTTACAATGACTAGAGTAAAAAAAATTAATCCCCTATGACATATTTGGAATCAGAAAACAGATAAAAAACACAAGAATTGCTGCATGAAGTAAACAACATCATGATTGGACTTCCGGTTT
This sequence comes from Pareas carinatus, assembly GCA_032468095.1. Lineage (NCBI taxonomy): Eukaryota > Metazoa > Chordata > Lepidosauria > Squamata > Pareidae > Pareas > Pareas carinatus. Next base: position 36,542 of record JANHFO010006479.1, on the reverse strand, counting down.
GGCTCCGCAGCGGCGAAAGACGGGCTTTTCAAGCTCGCCGGCTTAGGGACTACGTTGAGCCGCCTGA
>JANHFO010006479.1:13246-28715 GCA_032468095.1 Pareas carinatus | reverse complement strand
GGAGCAGGTTTCAGGCGTGGGAGGCAGAGCTAGCTCTCCCACGTCCTGTTGCCTCTAGGACCGGAAGTCGAATCTTTAGTAAAAGTTCTTTTCGCTTTGATCAATTGGAGTCGAGTTTGCTTTCCGAAATGAGTGTTCTGGGGCAGGTCTGACAATATGCCAATTTTCAGCCACAGATTCAGGGAGACAAGATATTCTTGACTTTCACTTTCATCTTGCCGATCAAGGAGGGTGACAAAACATAGTCATAGAGTTATATTTTAGTGAGCCCACGAGCCTTCTATTTTAGTTTTATTTAATTTTAAAATAGTTTACTTAGTGATTTTAGTTCCCTTTACTTAGGTTTTAGTAATTTTAGAACTTTAGAATTAAAGTTAGCTGGCATTGTATAACCTGGAATCGAACAGTACTGGATATCTGTCAATGATACGAGGCAGCAATGGCTACAAGATAAGAACAGGAAAGACTTCAAAAAGAAAGACCAAAGAAAAGAACAAGCCTGAGAGAAAATTTTAAGCATTCAATATATTGTAAGGTTGCAATAACCTCCACAGTTGAAACTGAAGGATTTATTCCAGCACACGGAGACAGCGCATAAGTCTCCTTGTCCTTTCCCTTCCTTTTCCTCACAATCTCAACCAATAAATCCTATTTGATTGGGAAATGGATGTTTCCCCTTCCTCCAATGGTGAGAGTTCTGTAGGAGACAAAGGAACGGAGATTTTTAAAAAAATGATAAGTCATTTAAACATGGATTTGTTTGCTAAAAACTGTCTTTTAACTGCTAAAATGGTTATTGCATTTTTTGATCAGCTGCTTAGATGTTAATTAGAAAGCAGATGAACTTAAGGTTATAAGGGGAAAACATGTAACTAAACCTCTTAGGGAGCCAGACATCAACACAGTTGCTTCAGAACGTATTCAAAATACATATTCTGCACAATACCCCACATATATGGAAATTGCCAAGTATGAGCTAGTCTTGCAGGGACACAAGATTTTGCTCCAAATTGCAATTAATCCTCTTAATGAGAGCAGGTGGAGACATAGACGAGTAATACTGCACTCTCTTTCTCACAACTCCTTCATCACAGAGATCTTGCAGAAATTTTCCTGCCTTCCCAGATGGTATGGTCTTGAAAGAATAATACTGATTTTTAGGTATTCTGTACTCCCTTCAATCTTTAAACTTAAACATTTCTTAAGTGGATTTCAAATTACACCTACATGTGTCTTTTATAATAGAAGTAGATAGCGTCTGTTAAATCCTGAGAGGAAAGTCAAGCCCATGAGGAGGATGGCATTAGCCTCAGAGCTCATAATATCAGCCAGCAATTACCTACATAGCAGGATTGTCTACCAACTCTAAGGTCAGGTCCAGATAAGCACAGGAAGCATGACATGCTTAATTTAATTAAAGAGATAGCAGATACAGCTGATCCAATGAAAGATGAGAAAGAACCAGCTCAATTGTTTGGCACTTTCTCTACTGAATATTAACAAACAGTTATATGCAAACTTGAGACAGTTAATTCAATGCTCCAGTCAGTGTCTATTGCAACTGAGTCTCTCAACACTTTACTACCCTCCAGCTGTCCTCCTGTTGAAAAGCCGACAAGTTCATTTTCTGAGTGCCTAACAAAACAAAACAAAAGTGCTCCAGCCCAAAACTCATTCAGACAAATGAAAGAAACTCCACACTGATCAGTGTGACACAATTTTTCTATAACCTCCCAATTGTTCATTCTATAGGTGATTGCCCCTCATAATTGAACTTCAAAGAACAGACTAGTCAAACTACAGTCCCACGTTCACTGGCTCCCCCCACTAGATTCTGATTCATAGTATTCATCCAATGGCTGCCCCATCTACAACCTGCTCTTCCTTCTTGCAAGTGAACTCCTCCCATAGGAACCCTGAATATTGTCAACATCTTGATTCTGATCCCAATCTGGCCTACTTGTTATGCCAATAAAATGTTTCCTATGAAATTACCCCAAACTCAGAATACCAGCCCTGACAGCCATAGGTCTGCTCTCCATCTTGTCCCTCAGACACAACTTGCTCATCCCAAGTATTGCTTTTTCTGAACAATTATCCAGAGATTGCACTCCAAGAGAATCAAAAAACTGACAATTATATCCTTCTAACAATCTTCTCTTCCTATCTTGGAACATACGTAGATGGGTAGCCTCCCTCCTCCCCAAGCAGATTCAACTTTTCTTGCATTCCTGCCGGAGTTTGATATAATTTCTTACAGGAAACATGGATGTTGGGGGAATTCTCACTCCCAAACTGCTTTTCTCTGTTAACCCCTTTCACAACCTCAGAGGTGGGAAACCGTAAGTGTTTGTGTAATGTGTGTGTGTTGGTCTGTTTATAGCCTCCAACTTATGTATTCAAATTGTAAAACAATCACCTCAGTTTGATAATGCTGTGTCAGCCTTGTTAGTCTTTGACCACTTTTTCTTATTGTTCATTAGTTTCTATCTTCCTTTTCAACAGCTCCAGTTACAGGTAACCCGAACCTGGAACCAGGTTGATGCTTTCCTTAATTTTTGTCTGAGTGAGTTTCCTAGTGCATATATTCTAGTAGTTGGTGATTTTAACACAAGAGCAGGTTGCAATAATGAAGCTCTCTATGGATACTTCAGTGCCTGTCCTTCTGAAGAATTGAGCCACTATTTATGTCTAGATCCTTCAAGGTCACAAACCATAACCTAGCTAGCTTTAGACTGCTATATCTCATAAAAAGGCCTAACATACAAAGGTTAAATGATCCTCTCCAAACCGATTATCCCTGGTAATATACATTTTTGTCAGCTTACAATTTATCTACCATAGGTTATTTAATAATTTCTAAAGATCTGGTCCGTTGCCTTAAGGATTTTGGCATAGGACAGAAAGTGACTGCCTTCCCTTAACTTTGTTTTGTTTGTTAGGAACCAAATTAAGGCTCATTTAAATTGCCTGACTCAAAGTGGCTCTTATAGGGTCAGATGAAATACTCCCTTGAAGATAGGATAGCCCAGTAGTTTCACTCAGAGGAAGGAATTGTGCACTTTTCAACCCTGTGTAATTTAGGAGCATGCCCAGACTCAACCATCCCACAAAATAGTAGAATACTTGACATATACCATTATCTCATAGTTAAGTTCCAACTTTTTGTAATGAAAGCAAATAACAATCTGTTCAGTAGGTGATGTACAAAAATTGTTTTGATAAATCTTGCATTATTGTCCAGTCAACATTATTGAAATCCCATGTTACTTTACTCAACACCAACTCACCAGATTACACCCAATTTTAAAGGAGCAGAAAAGACAATATAAGGCACTGCTCAGAAAAATTCAAGATCAGAGGAAAAATGGCCACAGCTAATGAAAGCCACAAAGTCCATAAATCTTTCTTTATTTTCACATAATATTATATGTAAACTGTTCACATAACAACACTATACAACTCTGTTGTAGAATCCCCTCAAGTACCCAGGTACACCACTTCCAAATGTTTTATTGTGATCTGCATGATGACACCTAAGAGATGGATACACCATTATTCTCACTACCACAGTGGTCCCCAGTCAAATGCAAGGAAATAAAAACTTTCATTAACCAGCTTAAGTGTGGTAAAGTCTCTGGGAGCTAATTTTATTCAGTTCAGATCAGTGGGCTTCTGTATTGGCTTCTTTATTTTCATACACTGCCAAAATTCCAGAAGACTGGAGGGAAGTCATAATTGCTCCCTTATATAAAAAAGATGATAGGAATGATCTGGCTAATTATAGGTCAGTTAGCCTATTGAACTCATTAACTCTAACTATATGCCAGGTACTTGTTTGTCAAACTCTAAACTTGGGTATTAGAGGAAGAATTAATTGACGCAGAGCAAGCAGGTTTTCAACTGGGATAGACCAACTACTATAGACCATTGCCTAGCGCTTCGACATTTGTCAGACAAATATATACAAACCACTCTGACTTGAGTCTGCATGCAGCCTCTATTGATTTCAAGACAGCTTTTGATAATATCTGAAGGGTAATACTTCGGGACATTCTGAGCAGATCTTTTATAGACAAAAGACTCTTGCTCCTAATCCATAAACTATACAATAAAACCAACCTTAGAGTAAATTGTAATCAGGGAGGAGATCTTCCCAACTTTATTCATACTATCAAGGAGATGAAACAAGGAGATATTCTGGCACCATTGCTTTTATATGTATATGTAGTATATGTATATGTATACGTATATGTATACATACATATACATACATATATAAATTCTCTGATTAAAACTTTTCAGAGAGTTGATATCCATGCACCTAAATTAGCTTATAGCTAATTTACTCTAAGCTGACGATGTAGTTCTTTTCTCCTTGTCCTCTGTAGGCATGAAGTGAGCACTAAGAACTCTGACAACCAACTGTAATGCAGGACAATTAATAATCAATTATGATAAATCTAAGGCTCTAGTTTTCTTTAACAAAAGACAAATGCACAAGTGGACAAATGAATTTGCATGAATTAGAGCAGGTTAAATATTTTAAATACTTAAACATAGTATTTAAAGCCTCTAGAAAAATTACACCCCAAGTAAATTATATCACTCTTACTCTTACCAAAAGAGCACACAAGCAGTAATTAAATTTTGCTTGGCCCATATACAAACTTAAGAGCACATGAAGTCATTCAATCAAATTTCCTTAGGGTTTGTGTGCTGCTTCAAAATGCACACCCAGTATTGATGCCCAAAACTAGTGTACTAAGCATTAAGACTCAGGCCTTGACTAGGATTCTAATCTCAGGATTTAGAATCATCAGGCTTTTTAGAATTAGAATTAGAATTTATTGGTCAAGTGTGTCTGGACACACAAGGAATTAATCTTCAGTGTACATGCTCTGTACTTACATACAGGTTATAATTTACAAACTGTGATTACAATCATAAGAAACATTCATAATCATAAAGTACATTCATCACATCATGTACATATTTTGATAAACCATGATCCTAATCATAAAATACATTCATAATCATAACATGTCATCTTGCTATAAAGTACAATCATCATGTCACGAAACATTTCATAAGATCACAAAACACATTCATCATGGCATATGGTACCTTTTTGTGATAGGTTTGGAACAGTCTATATTTGAACAATCATAGAAAGGCCAATAATCAATCTACAAGTCAAACTAGGATACTAAATGAAACAACTATTATACATTGTAAGATGTAAGCAACAAGAGAATAGGTAATAGATAATAGGTAATAGGAAGGATGAGAAGGGTAATAATGATATATTCCTACTAGATAGCTTAACAGTGTTGTGTGAGTTAGCTGTTTAGCAGATTGATGCCATGGGGGAAGAAACTGTCCTTGTGTCTAGTTGTTTTGGTTTGCAGTGCCAGGTAGTGGCATCCAGCCCAGGTTTGAATCCCATAAAAGGTATGCCTCGCTGTTGAAAGTTAATAATCTAGAAATGGTCATCTGAGCCTCCCTTTCTTTGCTATTTAGAATCATCTTTGATTCTATAGGCCTGATGCCTCTGCTGTTGTCAGACAGCTACCAATCTCATTGGCACAATATTTGTACAGCAGAACTTTGCAGTCTTGGGCTCTTGCCTAAATATTTAAGCTAAGTAAACCTGGAGAAGGTTAAATCAAGAGTAAAAGAGAAAATCAGAGGCATTGATCATCAGAATAATATCACCAGTGCCCTTGAATTCTAACACCAAATATTAGACGCGAGCTCTCTATTGCCCTAACCCTAGGCAAATATCGGTGGACCTTTTTCAAAGTCCGATGTCCTCCTATCAGTTCTATTGATGAGAAGATTTCAAAGTCATTGTTTGCAATTTGTATACTTTGCACATTTTTCCATATGGTGTTAAACTTTAATTTAATATATCTGGGGGTGTCACTGGGAAAGAGTTAAGAATTTTACGTTTGAAATGGAGAAAAATGTACATGGAGATATTTTCCTAGGAAATGGGGGGAAATGAATAATCTTGTGTGTTTTCTTTGGTATTTTCTGTGTAATAAATGAATATAGGACACCAGATTTGGAAAATTGGTTTGTAATATTACATTATAATATTTAAATTACCTCCTTATAGATAGGACCAACTTGAATGCACATTCCAAATGTACAATTCTATTTTCAAGGGTCTAGAATTACTATTTAACTCATTCTCCAGCACAAAGAAACAAAGGTGCCAGACAGTCTCTGACCCTACTTGCCATACTTCAGAACAGCCATAATTATAGAAGAAAATTGGCTTATTTCTAGTTTTTGGAGATTGGAGATTGACAAAAGTAAAACAAAGTCAAATAAAGTAGAATGAGGAATTGTGTGAAAATTGCTGAACATTGCTACTTTTTTAATGGAACATTTCCTGTGCTCAGAAGAAATGCATGCATCTATCAGATTATTTTGAATGAATTAAGTAGGCAAGGTTATAAATAAATTCGAATACTGCTTTTCCTGTATTTCTTGCACTTGAAATCTATCAGGTCAAGGCTTGAGCAAGACTATTTCTTTCTTCAGCCTTAATAACTAAAACTGCTTAAAACAATCATTGTCTTGACTTCATGAGTGATTATTTAATTTAGTTATTGTGATCCAAACACCTTTGCTGGAGCACCTCTTTCCATGAATATATATTGTTACAGGCTTCCCTCCCCCCCCTTGGTGAACTATAGTCCCTCTCTGTATGCCTCTATATAAAGGAAGTTGTTAAACTAATGCTATGGATCTTGAATCCAGAAATAAACAAGGCACAGGAGACCTGGATCTGAACTTGCTACCTCTTAATAGATTTGCTGAACCTTTCAGAAAGGACTCTAAGGCAATACTAGCTGCATTTGCTAAGCCCAAACAAACAAATTACGTTGTAATTTAGCATGATGTGTGAATCCATCCAGAGAAGTAAACTAGTGGTCTACTTGTCTAGTTTTCATGTAATACAATGTGACTTTTTTGCTTTGGGGTTATGTGTAGTTTGGTTTAATGTTATGTTTAATGTTATGCTGCCTTGCTTAACCAGACTTTTAAAACCCCAGTTTATATGAATCCAGATAGACGTTTACAAACATTGATGTATTTCTTCCCAGTAAGAAAAAATAGGAGATGGAGAGAACAGGTGTAGCTTTGTGATTGGAAGCACTAGCTTTTGGTCATTGTTAAAGGTATTATCAAGGGTTTCTAATTACAGTAATTTGTGAGGATGTTAAAGCAATAGATCATCCAGTTGTTCTACAAAAGGTAAAAGAGCTTCGGGGGAATGTGTGTGAGATCAAAGTGTGCAGCATTGGATATTTGCCTGGCCATATTTAGTATTTGCATTTTTGTCTCAACAAATGCAAGATGGTCTCTGTCCATTATTCATCACTATCCTATACAATTTAATGCCAATTTAACAGCAAATAAAAAGCCTTTCTCTTTAAATGTGTAAACAGCTATCAACACATAAAGACGCTTCTTGCGATAATTCCAAATGTCTATTTACTTGAAATTTAGCTTTTTCCACTTCTATTGTTTCTGCAGCTCTCACCTAAGCCTTTCAATTGAGGTTATAGGGTGAGGGGGGAAGGAGGAGAAAGATGTTGAGATTCAATGAGAACATATAACAAAGACAGATACCTGAATTTCTAAGCTTAGATCTAGCATTCAAACCCTATCTTGAATCAGGAAACTTGCAAATTGATCTGAGCTGAAGTAAGCCTACTTCTGAAGCCTTAAATTGGAAATCAAACAAAACATTATGTTTGGTAGACATCAGATAGAAACAACTGCATTGATATATTCTATATGGTCTCAACGTGTAGTTCCCTCCCTCCCAAAAGCAAGATGGGGATTAGTTCTATAACTAATGTTACTATTAAGTAATCCAATGTTGTTATTACTCAGGGTAATATATAGCTGTTTTACTACTATTTCAAGCATGTAATAGTTTTTGACCATATCTAGATAACACTACATGTTATGACCATAATGCAACCCTTCACTGATACCACATAGAATGTACTACCAATATTAATATATTTTATTTGAATCTTGATATACTTTTAATCTTTCATACACCCATTGCCCTGTAAATTAAGTATACATTTATTAATCCAAAGCATTTGTTCAGTAAAAAAATATTTAAAGTCTAACTTGATTGGAACTAAAAGTGATTCCAAAAATTAATTGCTGATATTATATACCATGTGAAAGTAAATTAAATTTGTAAAATTATTGCAATACATTGAGGATTTATTAGATTCTTTTACTTACTACATAAAATGAACCAAATTTATTCTGCTTCTGATTTTTGCCAATATGGCAAAGGATATGCCTGATTAGGCCACTCTTCTATCATTAGAAACACTTGAAAAACAAACATGTCTAATTCTAGGATTCACTAGGCATTGGGGGAGGAGAGAACAAAAATTCACTTAAATTTTTCTTACGTCAGGGTTAGGACTTTAAAATTCTGACTCTCATAGTAGCTGCTGATAGACTACAGTACTACATCACAAAAATACAATGCTAAGTGCATGTATATTTGTACTATATTGCAGTTTTTTAAATGTAATAACAATTCCATTTGTGGAGCTGAAGCAAGAGCATATAGTCTTATTTGCTGTGACAGGTGGAATTTGCTCTTGTAAAGGACTACAGAAAATCTAAATAAACCCATCATATGTACAGTTTACAGTGACCTTGACTTTCCACTCTTATTGTAATGTGTTCATAGCAATCCTCTAAAATCTTTTAGAAATGCTGTCTAAAATCTCCCTGTTAAAGTTCCAGATTCTGTAGAACTGGCCAATATTTTGGCTGATGTGTTTTTCTGTACGCACCTCCTGTTGGTATTTTGAAACCAATTTAACTCTGTTAGTACCACTAGCTGATTCAGTCAGTCCCCTGACATTTCAAATAAGACTGTACTGTGCCCAATTAAAGGAACCCTGTTGATTTCACAACATTAAAAATACCTAGCTTGGCAAAAGGATAAGGGATAAGAAATGCATTTTCTTGATTTCTTCTACTGGAGGCATATTCTTGTTCTAGTTACTTCTCATCTAGTTGTGCTGCACATAAAATGACAGCATAAATTCATTGTGCAGGCACTGATTTCACCTCCTTGTAAAATGACCTAATTTTGAAAAAAAAAGAAAAACTGTAGAAACAGCAGTCCTAAATAATGTGCCAGCCAACTGCTGAGATTATATCACTTGATACTTGAATGGTTCCTAGTTTAAAGAGGAAAAAAAAAGTCAATCTCAGAAGTCTACTCATGGGTGCTGCTCAATTTCTGAACACAGGGATAATGACTGTACCTCCACATCAGGTGGCTGAACAGAGAGAATCTGTGTTTCTTTAGGTGACTGTTGAACCCTGCTGATGCTTTGTAACTCTAAGAGTGAAGGGAATCTGTACCTTCCCACATTCTCAACGGATGTTGCCCTTGGTTGTGTAGGCTTAGAATTGGGTAGCTAACCTATTTACTTCGGAGAAAAGTATTTAGAATTTGATTATCTGCTGAGACCAAGAAAAAGAGCCTTCTTTTTAGTGGCTCCTTTCCTGTGGAACATCATGCCTCCAGAGATAAGATTGTAAAAAGTAACAATCTTTCCAAAATGCTCTGAAACATGGTTTTGTCATGGAACTGATCACTTGGCTTGTTTGATTGTGTTTTTCATGGCCACAGTACTAGAATGCTGCCAAATGAAAATTGCCTCTTCCATAAACAATATTATGAGATGTAATTAGAGAATTGGTCATTGATCAGATCAACAAGGAGTGCACTAGATGTTCGAGAAAAAGCTTCATAACTGAACGTTTTGGTTTAGCTGGGTAAGTCTTTCTTCTATTCATTTACAAACAAAGAAATTTATATGCTATAGTTTTGTAAGAGTTTTCTTTTTGCTAATGTACAGCAAAAGGCTTATTGTGTTGATTTTAAAATAAAAAAGCAGTTTAAGGGTTCAGGTGAATTTGCATTAAAGAAAGACTTTGATGTTAAAGAATCTTCTCCTGTAGGAAAAATGCTTTTGCTTACATTATGAGCTGATATCAAGATCTTGAAGTCTCGTCACCAAAGAGCCAGATGACCATTTTAAAAGAAACATTTGACATGGGTCCAACAAGTTCTTCAGCTATTTATAATGGAAGCAAAATGTGTTGTTGAAGAGGAAAAACTGCACTGAATAGAATTGAAATGAACTTTAAAGGTGGATTTCAAAACTACCACTTATAAGGAAGAGATGGAAATATTGGATTTACAAGAGAAATTGGATTGTGACTTACACACTAAAAAGATATACAAGTAATAAATCCCCAAAGATGTACTTTTTAATATTGAACTATAAGGGAGTTACTGGAACTACTTTACTTGAAGTGCAAAAGGACTTTGATGCAGATGAAAAGACCTTTGAGGGAAAAGACAAAGAGACTATCACAAAGTTTGCTGACTGAAGAAAAACACAAAAAATTGTTTATTTGACTGTGGTTAAAGTAATGGTTTGCTATCTCTGATGATGCCTAATAGTTTTTTTAAAAAAACTTGATATTGGAAGATAGCTATTTTAGATAGTTAATTGGGTGTAATGGATTAATAATTAAGGTTATTTTTCATAGTGTTTAATTGTCAATTGAAATGGGATTTTGATTATTTGAAGAGAAGGATTAGTGGAAATTTGCTTAAATGTAAATGTAAATATAGCTATTATCTTTGTTAACTCTTACTGGACATAATCTGATTAATAAGAGTTGAAGATTTAAATATGAGTTTATAGAAAATGGGGTGAGTTTAGGAATGAAGAAGAGGCAGTGATAAGAGGTGAATGTTCTTTTCTCCCTCTTCTTTGATATATTTCTGTAATAGGTATATTCTTATTTTTTGATATAATCCTTAATAAAATTATTAAAAAAATGAACATAGTAAATGCTAAATACTACATATTAAATTTGAAAAATGACATAATAGATCTAGATGTAACCAGAGAAATATTGCAGTAGAATGCAGCTTTATGATGGTATGAGGTGTTGAATGCAATTGTGAAGACAGCATCATTGTTTACTTATACAAAGAAAAAGCTAGAAGGAATTAATGCAAAAACGATGGTGAGATTATTTTATTAAATGCAATGTCAATGATGTTTGGCAGAATTTTGAGAAAAAAAGTACAAAGTGACAGTGAGCAAAATCTGGGAAATGCTGTCTGAATTTAAGCCAGTCAAGGATCATGCAGGCTAGATTTTGTATTTCATCAAACTATTTAGAAATGTATTGGAGTAAAAAATATTTTCCATGTTTTAGAGAAAGGTGTTAAAATTAATAGGTTTGAATAATGGAACATTTTGCACTGAATGCAGTAAGAGTAGTAAATAATACAAGAAAATTGAAACCTTTATTCAACATTGAACAAGGATTACAACATAGAAGTGTGATATCTACATGGTTGCTTATATATTTATAAATAAATCTATAAGGGATACTTATGTCATTAGATATGTGTTGTTGGGTGATCAAAACATAGGTGAACTTCTGAATTCAGATGATGTCACATTGACTGAGAAATGATTTGCAGCACATATCAAATAGACTGTATAGTACAATGACTAAAATTAATTTTCAAAGACAGTTATGCTTGATAGGGAAATGGAGTAGACTATTACAAGTAATACAGAAATAATATAAAACTAGAGCACATGAATGTATTATTTTATTTTATTTTATTTTCAGAATTTTTATACCACCCTTCTCCCCGAAGGGACCCAGGGCGGTGCACAGCCAGAATAAAAAAGGACATGGACATAATCTGATTAATAAGAGTTGAAGATTTAAATATGGGTTTATAGAAAATGGGGTGAGTTTTGGAATGAAGAAGAGGCAGTGCAGTGTAGTTGTGCACTTGGTAGAATGTTTCCTAAAAATACATAGAACAAAAATGGATAGAGATTATTAAGATGTACAATGATTGCTAAAAATTTAATGGATTGCATACACTTTGTTGAGAGACTCAAGACATTTAAAGACAATTAACCAGTGGAACAGCTTGCCTTCAGAGGTTGCAGGTGGTTCATCACTGGAGGTTTTTAAGAAGAGACTGGATAGTCACTTGTCTGAAATGGAATAGGGCCTCCTGCTTGGGCAGGGGGTTGGACTAGAAGACCTCCCAGGTCCCTTCCAACTCTATTCTGATTGGATAAAAAGACTACCCTGTCACGACTCTTTATTCTTTTGTTTTCAAAAGAAATTTGAACTGATCATACATTTGGGGGGTTTAAGGAGAAAAACAAATAGGCATTTTTATTCTGAAATGTGTAAGGAGGAAGAGGTCTGGAATAGAAGTGTTCCCAGATTCTAATTCTTCCTATCCATGGTGGTGCTGGGCCAGTCATTGTTTCTTAACAAAATCAATTGTACAGAATTGTTGAGCTAAAATTGACCAAGGGGAGGTCAGAAGAGGAGACATTATGATTATTACCTTGATCTCATCTGTAAGAGAAGGAATGCAAAGAATAGCGGTAATGATAACTAGCAATTACGCATGGAAATACTTATTGTATATTTTTGAAGGTACTACAGTCAGTTTTATTTTATTTGTCTCTTTTGGAATGATTACATTCTAAAGGCTTTAACTCTGAAACTAACAGTTCAAGCTCCAGTATATTTTCTTGGAAGTCAGCTTTACTAGTGGTAATAACATTTGATTTCTTGGATAGAGGAATGAACTTTCACACTGTATTGTATGCTGAAGCAATAATTGCAAATACTGGGAAACAGCCTGTCTTTATAATTATAGACAACATGCCCCATGAGAGACAATAGGTTCAGTAGGAAACTCCACTCATTTTAGAGCATAATATTGGTCTTGGTTTGCAGGGGATGAATTACTTCCATAGAAGTAGAGATCACAGACTGTAATCTTTAAGAAGGTTTTCAGAAAATCATCAAGAACGATTTTATTTCTAAAAGGTCATCTGCTAGATTGTAGCCAGTATTAATTAAGTGTCAGTCATCCATCTGGAAATAGGAATGACCTATAGCATTTTTACAGGTAGATGGGAATGTAGAATTCTTTTAATGAAATACCCAGAAGAGCTTTATCATAAATCCAAAATATTTCAAGATAAATTTCCATGCAAGAATGGCCTTTTGTAAAGTTGCATTTCACACTTCCATTCTGCATTTAGTATTGTAATTACTACATATTTCATTCTCAGCATTCAGTTGTTTCTTTCCTGGTATTCCCATACCGTTGGAAGAGAAGAGAGGCAATTCATTAGCATAACAACAGATTTTGTTTTTTGCAATATGATTTTGAGAAGAAAAAAGATTGTTGCAGGAAGTCCAAAATGAATTGGCAGCTAGTAGTTCCAGACCAGATACTCAGTGGTGGAATAGCTTCTGGAATAAATTTCCATTTTGTAAGACTAGACTCTGAGTTGTGTGAATGGAACTTTCTTGTTTTCTTCTCCTTTGTGCAGCTCCCAAATATATCCACAAACCCCCCAATATTGGAGGTTGACGGACCTTCAAAATGTCATGGAATAATGCATATGTATTCAAGACAGGGTGATAAATAATAGATGAAGAATGACTGAAATACAAAATTTGGAACAAGAAACAAAATTTGTCCAACTATACAAATGAAGAATAGAGGAATTTATTTATTTTGGATATTTTTAATATGTTTATTTGTAAGACAGTTCCTTCCTATTTCTGAATTGTGTGCAATTGAAAATATAAAAATACTGCATCACACCCAATAGAATGATTTATTATTTAGCACTGAAGGCACTATTATCAAATCAGGTAACAATAAAATAAATAGTTTAACAGCTAAGATTTAAAACTGTTATTAAAACATAAGCTTTCAAAACAGATTCATTGAATACACAGAATATTTTAGAGACTTCTGCTGGAATAGATTTTTGTATACTTTTATTCTAAGACACATATTTTTGTATGTATTTAAAAAAATTTATCTGTGAACTTTTATGTCAACATTTCTGGAAGTGTGAATATCAAAGAATAACTGTTTCATCAACTTTGAAAAGTGCAAATTTGGCAGGTTTGTATAAAAAAGTGTACTGAATGAAATTCTTAAGTGAAATCTCTAGTGAAAAATTGCATTTTCAGTCCCAAATGCCTATAACTAGCACCCCACTCTCACAATGAAAGACTATCATCTTTATTCACTGAGCAAAAAACATTTATCTTTTGCTTCCTTTTTCTTTCTTCTTTCTTCCAATCTACACTAATCTTGACCCAGAGAGGCAGCTTATAGGAGTTCACAACATAGAAAGCAAACGGGAACAGCTTGCCTTCATAAGTTGTGGGTGCTTCATCACTGGAGGTTTTTAAGAAGAGACTGGATAGTTACTTGTCTCAAATTGTATTGCATCTCCTGCTTGAGCAGGGGGTTGAACTAGCAGACCTTCAAAAGCCCATAACCCAACACACACTCATGGGGTTTGGACAAGAAAGCAGAATGCAAAGGGAATGGCGGGCAGTCAGGAGAGGTAGTTTCAGGAAACTGCAAGAGAAGCTAGTTAGGTGGTGCACTTCAGAACCTCAGTCACACCTCAACCTACACTAAAACATTCTCAGAAAATGACTTAGGAAAGTTAGAGTTCCTACCTGAAGAAGATCAGCCTATTGTGATTGGCATCACATGGTGGATGGTGGAAACATAGTGGACGAATATTCATGACTGGCACATGGCACTGAAAGATTTTAGAAGGAAAAACAATCCAAGAAAAATCCAACAGAAAAATAAACTTGCACCGAAATTCAGGAATCAAAAATCCCACTGAAAGTATTTTGATAACAAAAGGAAAGAGAACAAAAATATGCGGAGTAGAGATACTGATGATGCTTTACATTAACTGACCATTTTTTCAAAAAGGCAAGGGATAATGGACATTTCATATTTCAAATTATTCTGATATCCTCTGGGAATCTATTTCTCTCAAGCAGCAGAGGTCCAAAAAATTCCTGTCTTCCCTTGCTGACAATCTCTTTTTTCAAAAAGGAGAGGAAAAAGAAAGGGTTCTACTATGCTGTTCGTAAGCCTCATCAACAGAGAAGAATTGATGTAGAAGTGAGAGACACCCATTCCTTGGAGAATAATTATCATATTATCCTTGCATTCATAATAAAGGAACAATAGATTGCACTGAATATTAATTGATAAAAAGTTTAAGCCATTGAAATTTGTAGAGTCTGTCTAATATATGTACCTCATGTTGCAGATTCTTCCACCCCAGCATAATAAAAAGTGGGAAGCTTTTTTCTGTTGTAACTCCTCATTCTGGAACAGAACAGTGAGAGCAGGTGGTTTCAGAAAGTGCTTAAAGTTGATTCGACTTCCGGTCCTAGAGGCAACAGGACGTGGGAGAGCGAGCTCTGCCTCCCACGCCAGAAACCCGCTCCCTGGGGGGCCCTTAGGGGCCGGGTGACC